>CM062808.1:250994182-251220574 GCA_031772625.1 Pinus tabuliformis | reverse complement strand
CTCCTTAGACCTGTGCCTACGACTCTGAGATTTGTGTCACTTTTCAAGCCTAGAATTCGGGTCACTGCCCAAACACCCCTATATTTTTCAGAATCCATAATTTACAGGATGACAAGACTTACAAAACAAAAAATGACTTCAGGACTAAGCATGACCATCCCCGACCGACATTTTTGTCCAACACTTGGCATTAATGAAATCTACATGACATGAATATAAGACAGAGTATAAATTACTAATAACTCATATGAGACTTGACAAGAAGGATCACCACCCTCTTCCTTTAATTGTTTGGACATGAATTAGGTCTTGCATCCATTATCCTTTTGGTTACAATTAAATAAATGAAATAACAATGACAATAACCATGATTATAACTAGCATTAAACCATGTAAATAACAATGAGATAACAGTTATTAAATACACAATAACAAGTACAAAAGTAAGAGAACTTAGCTTTTATTAAACAATGGCAAAGCCGACGAGGTTCAAGAGTTCCACGTACCACCCGACCATAGACATGGATGAACCAAATCTTTCTTTCAACCAATCACTCTCGTTCCATATTCCAATCATGAATGTGGGATCTCATTGATAAACCAATCCAAAAACAACCAAAGTAATCCAGAAGTTAAACCACCTCCACCCTCACCAAACCATGATCTCACCAAAACCGGCACCGAGATCACAAAACCAAACTAAGTTAGGAATGCCTTCAAACTCTATCACTATACTTGAGGAATGTTTTATCTCATTGTCTCTCAGGATTACCACAATCCACACCAAATCACTAGGCCCTAAACCAAGACACTAGTTTCTTAGTATTTACCACAATCCACACCAGATCACTAGGCCCTAAACCGAGATTCCACCCTCAGGATTTACCATGTATCCATCTAAAATCGGTCAAGGGATTCGTAGGCCTTTGGGAATTTTCCTGAGACCACCTCTGCCCCAGATTCCAAAACCAACTGGCAATTTCAAAATCTCAAAACCAAAAAAAATCCCTTCACACCATGGTTATCCAGAAAAAGGAAAGGCAAGGCTGAAAACCACTGTCATAGCCTAGAAAAACCATGCCACCAATAGCAATAGAACCACATACCAACATGCAAAGTCATGCATGTCAAAATCAGTTAGGAAATCACACATGCAATATGTTACCTGCAAGTATTCCTGCTGAAGTTGCTTGATCATGCTCTTCCGTGCTTCATATTTTCTTCCTTTCCTTTCCTTGTCCTTCTTTTTCTTGCTTTTCACTTCCTTGCTCCAAAGCTGAGAAAAAGCTTGAGAAAAAGCCTGCCAATTTATCCTCATAAGCCTTTTTATTAATGAGGCCTCTATTTTCTTCAATTTCCATTATTTTCTTTCAATTTCCTCCTCACATGCAACCTGTGACCTTTCACCTTCCTTTTCTCCTACTTTCCTTTATTTTCATAAATATGTACCAAAATACATTTTTTCCTTTCCAAAGTCTTTTCCATTGCCTTTGCCAATTTCCTTAGCCATAATAAACCGAATGAACACCCACAATAGGATGGCTTGCCCAACATTAAGCTTGGAATAAGTGTCCCTTAACCATGGTCTTATTTTTCCTTTATTAACTTTTATTACATGAAATTTTAACCAGGGGATGTCATAGACCCCTCCCCCTTGGGGAACACCATCCTTGGTGTTAAACCACACCGAGACCTCAATAAAACCACTAAAAAGCAAACATACTTCCCATGGAGCTTTATAACTTAGCTTGTTGCAATATTTACAATGAATGACCATTGCTGAAAACATGACAACATACCGTGTACTGGAGATTAGAACACAACTCATTACGGTTTTATAATAGCCATATATACACATACACATTTGCTTGAACCAAAAAATAACCATGTTGTCTATCAAGCTTTATAAATCCAACTCAATACAATATTTGCAATAATATACACATAAGCACATTTTCTCAGCCAACAAATAAAATGATACTATGCATGTATCAATCAACAAGGGAATCCAGAGGCTCACACCTCCACCCTCAAAGTAATACCAGGATTCACCTCCTTCCCAAGAAGTCCATAATCCACTACAAGGTCAAATATGCATTTGATGTCCAGCATTACAATCCTGCGCTACATGTCCCCTCAGTGAATAGTTACCAACTCATCGTTCAATGGGCAAACTCCCAATGTGCATCTAATTCCATCTTGCAATGATAATGACAAAAACAAATACATCCCAGCCTAGCCTTCTCTTCTCTTCTACACACTCCCTCAGACAATATGGTCACCCCTTCCGTATATCACTCACCTTCCAAGTTCCCCGACATCTCCTATCTTAGGTGATCCATCCCTTTGCAAGGATTCCTCACATCGAAAGGTTACAACCAAGGAATATACCTGCCTCAACCATCATACCAGTCATAGCATGCTCATGGAAATCAATGGACATTATTGGGCACTAGTGTCCCACAATGGCCCTACTCCTAAAGTACTTTACCAGCATACTGTTGCATGTTCCAATTCCTTTTGTTGTTGTTGTTAATGCTTACCGTTAATTTCAACCACCCAATAGGATAGTTCATGCTTTCCTGTACCAGGAACATAATTTCCATTAGATTAAATTAAATTGAAATAACTTCAAATCATACGTCATTGGTGGCCCGTCAACAAGGTACATTTGCAATTATGTTTGCTTCCTATCACAACAAGTCAAACTAGAATCTTTGAAAAAATCATCATGTATAAACATGTCACATTAGGTTAGCTCAAAATACAACCATCACAGATCAAAATCATAAATCATATGTAACCATCATAAACCAGAATCATAGATCACATGTAATCATCAAAGACCAGAAGCATAAATCACATGCATAATAAAAATCGAATAAATTATTTATACTTATCCTTTAATTGATCCTTAGCTTCTACCTTTTTCCTTATTATGTACGTACATCGAATCAGTTTCCACATCTAACAAACACCCAGTGTCTTCTTTTCAACCATGTGCACCTACACATATGTTTCATCACACACATACAACCGCAAACAACATACAACACCATGCAATACATGCACCTACACCTAACATACCACACATACACCTACACCCAGTGTACAACACAACACAAATACGTACACAGAGTACAACACAATGAATACATATGTCACGATACCATGACTACACAATGCACATAAACAGTATTGCATGCCCGCAACACAACATGTACGACATCCGCACAATACCACATGTACACCAGCACCATATGTACAACATGTAAATATTATCACTTGTACATAGCACCACCTGCACAACATGTGCACATCTTCACATGTACATGGCATCACCTACACAACGCCTCATGTACACTGCACCACCTATACAACGGATACACAGTACCACATGCATGACATGTACACGACACCACGTGTATACATCATCACATGTACATAGCACCACCTGCACACAACATAACATATACAACACGTACACAACACCACATGCACACAACGCCTCATGTACAATCATACACACAACACTATATGTACATACTACATAGTACTTTTTGTACAACATGCACACAACACCACATGTACATAGAGCTACATATACACCATGTACATAGCACCATATGTACACAACACTGCATATCCAACATGTGCATAGCACCATATGCACACAACACCACATATCCATCATGTGATAGTATAATATGTACACAACACCGCATATCCAACATGTACACAGCACCATCTATACCCGACACTGCATATGAAATATATACACAACATCATATATACAATAAGCATGCAACATGATATGTACACAATACTACTTATGCTACATGTACACAACACTAGTATTGCACATCCAAAACCACACTGTCTCTACCAAGCAACCTTGCTTCCAGTGTCTCTCTGTCATCCATGCTTATCCCAACATGCCACGGATCTTACTGCTTTCATTCTGCTAATGTATTTCTCAGCATTACCTGTCCATAATGTAAAAATAGGCATATTATAAACACATAATATGAACCCATTTCCACATGATACTGACCTCATAAATCTGTCGAGGTTACTCTTTCCACTTGATTCCTCATGAAACCAGGATCCTATTTCACGTCATTCACCTACATAAGCAATCATTCCTCCACAAGAACGATTCCTCACAACCCTGTCAGACAGTGACATAGACACATACATACATATATATATATATATAAACATTAGCATAAAACAAGCATGATTTTTGATGAACCTGTCAGATAATGACATACATGCATACATGTATACATATATATACATCAGCATAATCATGATCACAACATAATTACCAAATAGCATAAGGTCAAGGTTAAGATAACACCTATTATCCATGCACAACATGCACAACATTGAGAACAATAGTTCCCAACATAGCCAAGGCCTCTGATGCCTCAAATCCATTTACTTTACCTTTTTTTATTACATTTACCATTATTGTCCTACCACCGCCCATTTACACCAATGGAACCAACCAACTCAATCGACTTTCATACTCTTGGCTTCGACTTACCTTATATAGGCACCCACTTCATGTGATTCTTACATTACCTGTTTCATTTCATTCAGCTCTCCTCGAGCTCCACTAAATTTCCTCTTTTCCCAAACCATTCCCAAGACTTTGAAAACATAAAATGAAATATCAAAAAGCAAGCAAGAGAAAACCATGAAAACCAATAACAATACGACACCACAAACAAAGTGGCAAGGCCTTGCACCAGACATAAACAAAACCGCAAATCAAGCTCAACAAATCACAAAAGACCAAAAGCACAAGACTCTAAATAGACACCATGACTCAATACCCATGGGTTCCCAGTGCTTCCAAGGGAAAGCTAAACTTGAGCCTTCTTCAAGATCCCATGGCAATTTATTTTCCATGCTATTCTCTGTATCATACTGCCAAAACACATAATTGTCAAATCATAAACAAATGTAAGAATATACCAATTATATTACCTTGTTGTGCCAATCACGTTGTCTTGTAACTAAACACACATGTCAACCACATGTTCCAAATATCAAGACAATCATATCTATCAATTTGAAATCGACACTTACCAAGACTAACAATCATGTCATAATCCATAGTCAACCCATAGTCATTAAACATAATGCTACAAGTGTCACCTATTACACTCAAGTACATGTCAGCAATCTCAACACATATGTGTGAGTAAAACCATCTTAAAACAAGATCATTTCTTGATGAAATCTTATAGACATAGACTCATATCATGTGATTAATCAAGCATTCAACAACAGATAGATGATTTAATAGACACCAGCACTCAAACACCAAGTAGACAACATAATCAAACATTCAAGCACAAAGTAGACAACATAAGCAAGATCATACCTTAATGTATCTCAGCAGAGGCTATCTTTTCTACACAATCAATCCATTAGCACTATATAACTTCACAACACATCAAATCAAACACAAATAATATCATGATATCCATAACATTAAATAAGTAACATGTTCACATCATAAGCTCATAAACATTTGTCGTTCATGCATAACAATCACTTATGTATGATTATTCTAGATTAGTATGACATAATATCACAACATAATAACTCATACTTGAATTCCATAACCCTAACCATTTGCATAGACCAATCCAAATTAGTATGATACATATAGCATTAAGATATTAACGTAATAACCCTAATCATCAAGTTACTAGCATATAACAACAACAAATTATACATCATGCTCATCAACAACATATAACCTAATCATCAAGCTAACTAGTATATAACAACAAGTTAACCTATAACATACTCATCAACAACATATAACATAATCATCAAGTTATCTAACATAAAACAACAACAGCAATGTGCATACAACCATAGGCTACTATCATTCATGACTATCCGACACATGTGCTTATGACTACACTAATCAATTAAATTTTATCATACATGTAACCATAATAATAATAGAATGACAAACATATAAGTAACCCTAATGCTTACAAAAACCATGAATCACATACCTACATGCCAAACATACAAACTTGTAGGATGATCTTCCCTTACCCCAAAGTCTAGTGTTGCAACCTCATTCTAATTATTTGCATCTCTTGCTTCACCTCAGTGAACACATCAACATCATAACATACCAACAAAATCATGATGACCTGAAATGTCTACAACAACCTCATGCACAGCAACCATGCCCATAATGATAGATGCATAAAAACATATAGACATCGCCATGCATAACAAATGCATATACAACCATACACTCATGATGACACATCCCACAACACCACCATCAACCTTCTCATGGTGACATCACTACAACCATGATCAACACCATGAAAATGCAACAAACACACGGGCTACAAGAATAAGGAACACATATGCAAAGGGGTGAACCATGCTCTAATACCACTATGTAACAGCCTCCTCCCACATCTACCCAAGTAACCAGCCAACTAGGATAAACAAGTGGTGAGAAGTTATTATGATATGATTTGACTCCCTATGTGTCATTTAAGGAAGTGGAATATATGGAAACACACCATACCATACCTTCTGTACTTTCTATAGGAATCCCAAAATGCATGCCAGTCATTCCCCTGACTAGCCCCTGGGTCCCATTGAGTTTTTAGACCACTAAACCCTTGGAAACTCCCTTGATATGGACAAGGGTGCATCTAAAAACCTCCAGATGCATGCATAACATGGGCATGCATGCATCTAGGGACTTTTATCCTTAGACCTGTGCCTGCGACTCTAGGATTTGTGCCACTTTTCAAGCCCATAATCTAGGTCACTTCCCAGAAACCTCTGTATCTTTCAGAATCCATAATTTACAGGATGACAAGACTTACAAATTAAAAACTGACTCCATGACTAGGCATGACCATCCCCAACAGGGACTGACATTTTGTCAAACACTTGGTATTAAATCTACATTACATGAATACAAGATAGAGCATAAATGATTGATAACTCATATGAGACTTGACAAGAAGGATCACCACCTTCTTCCTTTAAATGTTTTGACACCAATTAGGTATTTCATCTATTATCCTTTCTGTTACAAGTAAATGCATGAAATAACCATGAAAATAACTGATCAGAAGCTCAGGAACAAGTGTCGTAAAATAGTCAAAACTGAAAGTGCTCAGAACCGGTTTGAACTTGAATGACCGGATAGAGCTCGTCTTCCTGATTCTGGTGTCGTGAATGGTTCGGAAAACGGTCGCCGTATGAGAAAGTTAAACCAAAAAGAAAAATTGCCCAATAATATTGAAATTTTTGAATTTTTTCAAAAAAAAAATTAAAATAGAATATTCCAAAGAATATTCTTTTTCAGGAAGCGAATGGCAGGCTGCCACATGGTAGGCCCAGAGGCCACCATGTGGCCCAAGGTGATGTCAGCAGCATGGCGTATTTCAAAAATTTGTTTGCCATTTCAGCGGATTGAACTTGTGACCTGTTAGGCACCAACCAAACGCCTTACCATTAGGCCACAACAACAGATCTTGAACGATGGGTGGCAGACATTTAATATGAAGTTTAAATGTAGTTGGAGCGGGTTCCGAATAGGGTCAGCCCCCCATGCCATACGACCCAGCCCCGAAACCATGGGCCCAAGCCTACCCGCCAGCGCTTAACAACGGTCATCGCTTATTCAGTAAACGTGGTCACATATGCGTGAAGAACGGGTCTAACTCCATGTTAAAGTGCCCGTTGACAAACGGTTTTGCACGCAATCCAATGCCAAACTGCAATCCAAAATTCTGGTCACATGGCATTAAAAATCAAAAGATATTTCCAGTTAACATAGCGGTGGAATTGGCGGAAGTACCAAATTTGGGCGGTCCCGCCATAATTGGCGAACCTATATGGACCTCCACTATAGTTAGCTAGAGTGATTTTAGGCCAAATTGGAGGAAATCTTCAATGAGCCATAACTTTGGCTAGGAAATTCCTTTTTGGATGAATTTTTTTTTGATTTTGGGTCTCTTCGACCTTATGAAGCCATTGTCATAGGTTTCACAGCCATCTGAGGTCATTTGCAGGTGATTTTGCTTCATGGAAGTTCCAAGAGCCACCAGGGCCAAATCAGTTTGGGAGTTGCATTGGGAATTGTGCAGCCAGTGAATGTGGAACGAAGGTCATTGCTGAAGGTTTTCAGCATTTTGAATCCATTTCTATAGCTTGTTTTTCCTGTTGAGGCATTCTTCTCACTGTTTAGCTTCAAGGAAGCTTTCAGGGCCACCAAGGCCATTTCAATGCTTGAGCTGTTTAGGGGCTATGTTCATCCATTTTTGGTGATTCAAAAGCCTATGTCTGCTATTTTCAACCTTATGAGTCTAATGGAAGAGGTTTCAGAACCAATTGAGGTCATCTTCACCTCGAAATTCTCCATGCAAGTTTAAAGGGACACTAGGGCCAATTGGGGAAAGTATTGTATAAGGTATAATTTCACTGTTTAGTGTTTGGGAAAGAGCATGTTTAGCTAATTCCTATCTTCTGATTCTGTATTTACAGTCAGATCTGTCTTTTGAGACACTCATATTCTTGTATTAGCCTTTGTAGCATTTTTAATACAAGAGGACAAGCCTAGTTTGAGAGGTTTGGTCCAGCAGATGTAGCCCAGAGGGGGTGAACTGCTTTATCATTTTGATGTATTTATTTGCTGAAGATGATATGCTAAACAAAACTGATATAAAATGTTAAAAAGAAAATATACATAACTTGCATACACACATAATCACCTATTCAGCTGCAGAAAGTTATTTGTCTTATTCCTCAAGACATAAAACTTCAAGTATGTGTATGTCAATGACTTCTAAGTGTTTACTTCGTTATTTCTTTAGGAAAAGCCTGTAGAGGGCGAGGTAGCCTCTAGAACTCATCCTCTCTTTATAGGTGACATTTCCGGTGAATGCCCCTACATTCTATCTCTGTATAAGAAATAAGAAGTTTTCACATTTTCAGAGGTCACTTGGAGTGTATAACTCACATTTGAAATTGTGGGAAATGGATACCTTGCACCCTTAAATAAGTACATTCCATTTCAGATCAGATGGTATCAGAGCACTAGGTTTGCTTGACTGACATCAATAGCTTGATTGTGTAGCTTGAAAGGTGTCTTAAGCAGTGTTGAAGATTGACTGATTTATTATTCTGCAAACTACTTGTTGTTGAGTTTGCTGAAGCTCTTTTGTTCATTTTTATAATGACAACTTCCATAAGTGAGTTCTCAAAATCGTCCTCCTTCACAAGATTTTTTGATGAAGGCTTGAAGCAAGAATTTTTCATCATGATGAATATGGTGAGAGAAATGTATGAGGATGAAAGAAAGACCTCTAGACTTCAAGAGCAGTTGAATTCCATGAGGGAAGAGAAGCAGTTGCTTTCTGACCAATTGTAGGAAATGGAAGGCCAACTTCATATTGCAAACATGAATCTGGAAAGGATGCATGAGTTGGAGACACAACTCCTTGTTGCCAAAGAAGCCTTAGCTAAGTATCAGCTTGAAGAAGAGGTAAACAATTCTAGTTTGTCTTCAAATTCTTATAAGAATGTTGATGTTGGTTCTTTTGAGAAACATACCAGAGGCATAGGGTCCAAGTTGATGTCCAAAATGGGATATGAAGGAAAAGGATTGGGAAAACATGCACAGGGTATAGTTGAGCCAATAATGGTTGAGGTAAGGCCTAAGAATTTGGGTCTTGGCTATGGACAATCTTATGGAGAAAGTTCCAAAGAAGCCATGAAGGCAATTGAAACAGTTCCTAGAAGGAGTTTCATTTCAAGTTCTCTATCTCAAGGTTGTAAAGGTTGTAACCTTGAGGAATGCAATAGTTTGAAACATACCTTGCAAGAAGGTGTGCATAAGAATGCACTTGAACAAGATAATTGTGGAAGCTCTAAAACCATTGAAGGGATTGATGGTGTTCCAAAAGGAGCTTCTTCTTCATTTGATTCACCTCCTCATGAAGGTAATGAAGGTGCAAGAGAAAGGTATAAATCTGATTTCCATAACACTTCCTTTGATCATTTAAAGCATGGAAAATTTCCACATAAGCATTGGAAAAGAATTGCATGTTCTTTTTGTGGTTTGGTTAACCATAGTGTTTCTAGATGTTGGAAAAGAATGGCAACATACAGGAAACTTTTGAAGGAAAGGAGGCAAGAAGCCAAAGTTCCATTGAACAATGCAAATCATGTTGTCAAGAAGATGAACATGTGTTGCACTATTGCCATAAGCATGGACATACTGCTGAAAGGTGTTCGACTCTGAATCCAACAATGCTTCCATGAAAGTTGAAGAAATTGGAGAAAGAGTATGGCAAGGATGGGAAGGAAGTTTCCATCATTAATATGTGTCAGGATGATACACATGTTGATATCGATGTGCAGTTAAAGGAAGCGCCTTTGAAATGGATTGGTAAGAAATAGTTAGAATTCTTATCCAATTAAAGTTGCATGTCTTTTGATTGAATGCATTTTCTTTGTTAAGGGAATGCAAGTTTCAAGATGGAAAAAGCTGAGTATGAGACTCACTCTATTTCAGCTCTTGTCACCCATATGTGTTTTTATTGGGTTGATGTACCTGTTGGTCTTAGAAAAGAAGAGTTGAAGTTGCACATGTACATAGATGTTGTAGGTGTGTTTTATCGAACTGTATATAGTTCATTGTTTTTTATACATACATGTGTTTTTAAATGTGTCTGGTTGACAGTCGACTAGTGTCGCTTGTGACCACACTTTTACATTGTCGATTGTGTCACACATTGATTATCGACTTGTGTCGATTGTGGTGCACATGTTTTGTCGACTTGTGTCGATTGTGTACACATTTGCTATGTTGATGCTTGAGTCCATTGTTCAGCATATTTCAGGACAAATTGTGGTTGATGATTGTCTTGTTGCACTAGATACCTTTGGTGTCATTTGGTGTAGGGAAAGAATTTGGTGCAAAGTCGTGCACAATTCTATGAGCTGGAAAAGCATGCAAGCAAAGAGGGCTCAAACTTCAGCATGGTTCTCTACTTATTTTAAGAAGTTTTGCAACAAGTATCCCAAGAGTTTGGGATGAGCATTTGCAGTACCTTCAACATGCTACAACCGTAAAAGCCTTCTCATTTGGGAGGCAACTCTTCTTCTGGAGCAGAGATGCCATGGATGGGCATCGTGATAGTTGTTAAGGTAGGACATTTTGGCATCAGTATGCTCTTTTGGCTGACCGAAAGAGGATATTTCTATTCCTCAAGTGCTGTACAGTTCAGTTCAGAGATTCAGTAAGCTTTTGGGGACCAAAAGCCTTCTCATTTGGGAGGTGTGATCAGGAGCTCAAGACCAAGTGTTGTAAAATGGTCAAAAATGAAAGTGCTCAGAACTAGTTTGAACCTAAACAACCGGATAGAGCTCGTCTTCCTTATTCTGGCACCATGAACAGTTCAGAAAGCGGTCGTCGTATGAGAAAGTTATGCCAAAAAGAAAAATTTCCCAATAACATTGAAATTTTGAATTTTTTCAAAAAAAAAAAAAAAATAGAATATTCCAAAGAATATTCTTTTTCGGACAGCGAATGGCAGGCTGCCATGTGGCAGCCCCGGAGGCCACCACGTGGCCCAAGGTGACATCAGCAGCATGGCGTATTTCAAAAATTTGTTTTCCATTTCAGCGGATTGAACCTATGACCTGTTAGGCACCAACCAAACGCCTTACCGTTAAGCCACAATAGCAGATCTTGAACGATGGGCGGCAGACATTTAATATGAAGTTTAAATGTAGTTGGAGCGGGTTTCGAATGGGGCCAGCCCCCCATGCCATACGACCTAGCCCCAGAACCGTGGGCCCAAGCCTACCCGCCAGCGCTTAACAACGGTCAACGCTTATTCAGTAAACGTGGTCACATATGCGTGAAGAACAGGACTAACTCCATGTTAAACTGCCCATTGACAAACGGTTTTGCACGCAATACAATTCCAAACTGCAATCCAAAATTCTGGTCACATGGCATTAAAAATCAAAAGATACTGCCAGTTAACATAGCGGCGGAATTGGCGGAAGCGCCAAATTTGGGCGGTCCCGCCATAATTGGCAGACCTATCTGGACCTCCACTACAGTTAGTTGGAGTGACTTTAGGCCAAATTGGAGGAAATCTTCAATGAGCCATAACTTTGGCTAGGAAAGTCCTTTTTGGACAATTTGTTTTTTGATTTTGGGTCCCTTCGACCTTTTGAAGCCACTGGCACATGTTTCACAGCCATCTGAGGTCATTTGCAGGTGATTTTGCTTCGTGGAAGTTTCAGGAGCCACCAGGGCCAAATTAGTTTGGGAGTTGCATTGGGAATTGTGCAGCCAGTGAATGTGGAACGAAGGTCATTCCTGAAGGTTTTCAGCGTTCTAAATCCATTTCTATAGCTCGTTTTTCCTGTTGATGCATTCTTCTCACTGTTTAGCGTCAGGGAAGCTTTCAAGGCCACGAGGGCCATTTCAGTGCTTGAGCTGTTTGGGGGCAATGTTCATCCATTTTTGGTGATTCAAAAGCCTATGTCTGCTATTTTCAACCTTCTAAGTCTAATGGCAGAGGTTTCAGAACCAATTGAGGTCATATTCACCTCGAAATTCTCCATGCAAGTTTAAAGGGCCACTACCGCCTATTGGGGAAAGTACTGTATAAGGTACAATTTCATTGTTTAGTGTTTGGGAAAGAGCATGTTTAGCTAATTCCTATCTTCTGATTTTGTATTTACAGTCAGATCTGTCTTTCGAGACACTCATAATTGTGTATTAGCCTTTGTAGAATTTTTAATACAAGAGGACAAGCCTAGTTTGAGAGGTTTGGTCCAGCAGATGTAGCCCAGAGGGGGTGAACTGCTTTATCATTTTGATGTCTTTATTTGCTGAAGATGATATGCTAAAAAAACTAATATAAAATGTTAAATAGCAAATATACATAACTTGCATACACACATAATCACATATTCAGCTGCAGAAAGTTATTTGTCTTATTCTGCAAGACATCAAACTTCAAGTATGTGTATGTCAATGACTTCTAAGTGTTTACTTCGTTGTTTCTTTAGGCAGAGCCTGTAGAGGGCCAGGTAGCCTCTGGAACTCATCCTCTCTTTAGAGGTGACATGTCTGGTGAATCCCCTACAGTCTATCTCTGTATAAGAAATAAGAAGTTTTCACATTTTCAGAGTTGACTTGGAGTGTATAACTCACATTTGATATTATGGGAAATGGATACCTTGCACCCTTAAACAAGTACATTCCATTTTCAGATCATAACCAGTCATATAATCCTGCTTATAACTAACATTAAACCATGTAAATAACAATGAGAATAACAACTATTAAAGCCACATAATAACAAGTACAAAATCAAGATAAATTAGCTTTTATTAAACATAGGAAAAGTCGACCAAGTTCAGGACTTCACATACCACCCGACCATAGACATGGTTGAACCAAATATTTCTTTCAATCAATCACCCCTATGCCATATTCCAAGCATGAATGTGGGATCTCATGGATAAACCAATCCAAAAAAACCCAAGGGAATCCATAGGTTAAACCACCTCCACCCTCACCAAACCGTGATCTCACCAAAACCGGCACCAAGATCACAAAACCAAACCGACCTTGGAATGCCTCCGGAATCCATCACTATGCTTGAGGAATTTTCCATCTCATTATCTCTCAGGCTTTACTACAATCCACATCAGATCACTAGGCCCTAAATCAAGACACAAATCTCTCATGCTTTACTAAAATCCACATCGGATCACTAGGCCTAACCAAGGCTCCACCCTCAGGATTTACCGTGTATCCCGCCAAAATTGGTCAAGGGATTCCTAGCCTTTGGGAATTTTCTTGAGACTACCTTTGCCCTGGATTCTGAAGCCCATCCGGCAATTCCAAATCTCAAACCCGAGAAAACAATCCTATCACACCATGGTTATCCAGAAAAGGCAAGCCAAGGCTGAAAAACTATTGTCATAACCCGGCAAAACCATGCCACCAATAGCAAGAGAACCACATACCAACATGCAAATCCATGCATGTCAAAACTAGCTAGGAAATCACACATGCAATATGTTCCCTACAAGTATTCCTGCTGAAGCTGATTGATCCTACTCTTCATTGCTTGATCGTTGCTTTCCTTTCCTTTCCTTGTCCTTCCTTTGCTTTCTTTCCCTTCCTTTCTCCAAAGCTGGGCAAAATCTTGAGAAAAAGCCTACCAACTGATCCTCATAAGCCTTTTTATCAATGAGACCTCTATTTCTTCAATTTCCGTTATTTTCCTTCAATTTCCTCCTCACATGCAACTAGTGACCTTTCTCCTTCTTTTTCTCCTATTTTCCTTTATTTTCATAAATAAATGTGTCAAAATACATTTTTGTCTATCCAAAGCTTTCTCCATTGTCTTTTCCAATTTCCTTAGCCATAATAAACTGAATGAACACCCACACTAGGATTTCTTTCTCAACATTCAACTTGGAATAAGTGTCCCTTAACCGTGGTCTTATTTTTCCTTTATTAACTTTTATTACAAGAACTTTTAACCAGATGTTACACAAAAACCATGGCAGAGGATTCTCTTCTAGATAAATCACTCTTTTTATTATCAGTAGATTAGACCCTTGGTATGGAGATATTATTATTTATCTTCAAACTCATACCCTTCGGCCCGACTTATCTCAAACTAATTGTCATCGCATTCAGTACCAATCTTAACAATACACTATTGTTGGCGATACATTTTATTGTCATGGTGTTCATTTTGTGTCAATGTGTTTCCTAGATTTTTTGCATGTGGCTAAGTTAAAAGAGAGTCTTGTGACCATTCAACATTTGGCTAACCTTTTGTCCATATTCCTTGTGTTGGTTATATCTTTTGGTCGATGAAGTTCCAACCGATACGATCTATCTGTAAGGAGAGTTCTGGTTAAACCATGAACCTATTTATATCTAGGAAAACCTCATGCCCACACTCAATTTTCATGTTTTCATGTTGTCATGCCTATTCAATTAGTATAGGAGGAGAAGGGGAAAATTCTCAACGAGAAAACCTAAATCAAAGGTCTTTATATGCTTCTTTGAAGGAGCAGCCTCTTCTTATCTCAATAAGTCAGGATCCATCTTTTGCCCATAAAATTAATAAGTTCCATTGTGCATCCTATAAAATAAATAAATAAAGGCAAAAGAAGAGAATGGCTTCCAGCATAGAGAGGTGAAGCAAGCAACTATACCCGGGTTCTATCCAGGCTCACTGGAAGTGGAGCAGTGTTTGTGTTCTTGTAGTGACTCTGTCGGGGTATTGTCCAGGCCTGCTGGTAGCAGAGAAACACCATAGATGAAAAACATACTCTAAAAATCTTAAGCTTGTGAAATTCACTACCCTTCCCAACTTGAAACTTTGCGATATCATTTAATCTTGTAATGTGTTCAATGAGAAAGGTATAGAGGGGACCATGTTTATTCACGGGGTACGTGGAGAGACCAAGGTAATCCACATGATGAACCAATACTCCCCAAAGAACCAAGACAATGCACAGAAGAGTTGAGAAAGTTAGAGAAGATGGAATTCTACCAGTGTGTCGCCAAGTATTATTGTTGCTACAACACCCTCCAAAAGTTTGGCTTGCGCTCAATTTCAAAGCCTTCTTTGGTCTTGAACATTGTCATCCTAAACTTTGAAACTCATTCCATGTTTTTTGTTGAGGATTTTTTGTCCCCTTTGCAAGATAGGAAAAATGTTGTATTTTCGCATGTCAGTTGTCGCATCATGTATATAATATTTTGCTGGTAGTTTCAAGAGGTCACCTTTGTGTAAATGAGTTTTTGTAACCATGTAAACACCTGGCATACTCATTTCCAAAGTTTTAAGCATTGTCACACAAGTGTCGTCATGGTCGTCGCAAAGTATATTTTAAATGTCACACTTATCATGAAGTTGTCGTAAGGTTATCACATGGAGGGAAATGTATTGTCATGTGTCCTGGATGATCTATGTTGTTGTGTTGTCAAGTGTTGTAAGTGTGTGATCACAATAAAATTTTTATCAGTGTCCACATCAACCTCACCGATCTTGCACTTAGTCTTTTTCTGGAAAGCTTCCTGACCAAGCAACTTAGCTTCACCCGAACTCCCTGAACTATGCATTGTTTAGTCTTAGTCCTTAGCTGTGACCTGCCTTTTGGCACTATGCAATGCATGTTTCTTGCCTCCCATTAATATTGCACTTCCTAGTGTTTGTTCTCAAGACCTGGCCTTGGCTCCCATAATTGCGGAATTTTTCCTCCCAATCTGGCCTTAACTGCCAACTACATAGTATCTAGTGTCAAGCTCATCCTTGAGCTCCTGAACTATGCATTTTCACAATGGCCCACCTCTCTTATCTTCTAGAACTACACAATATTCTCACCCAATGCTCATCCCCTCAGCCTGTCACATTAACCATGGGAATTACGTAGTTTGTCCCCTTAGCCTAGCTTCAACTGTGCAATGCATAGTCTCAAGCCTCAATATTCCCCTTTCCTTCTTGAAATGCGCAATTGCACAATCACTGAGCCTTTTTCCCAACCTTCAATCTGGTTTCGACTCAATCATCGATTAGCATGCTCAATCTTAGACTAGGTTTCTTTCGAACTGATGTTGTCTCGTCATGAGTGAATTGTAGAAACAGGTACCTTATTATACCATGGCGAGCTGATGAAGGAGCACAAACATGTTGAAATACCATCTTGTAGCTGATATACAAGTTGGTCAATCAAGAGAAAGAAAAGGGACACTAGTTTTTTATCACCATTCAAGACTTGAGTTCACTGAAGATCCCTTATCACCAAGCCATGTGAAGGTGGAAAGAAGAAGACCTGAACACACAGTGGTAGCAGTGGCTTGACATTGAAACATCATCAAGGATGTATATGTCATAAATTCATGTCATGTCTTATCATTAGTTGTCACATGCCACACCATTATGGTTAATGATGTAAATAATGTTTTGAAAATGTATTGTAAAGTGGAAGACCAAAGGAAATGTATGGAATATGAAGAGACATGTAAAGTTGAAAAGTCATAGGAAGTCAAACAATCATGAGGGTAGATGAAGATTCATAAGGAAGGTGAAGCATAACTTCCTCATTGTTATATATACACCCTCATTGTAAGAGAAAAGGACTTTTCATGTTGGCTCCTCCCGTAAGGCATTAGAGAGATAAATTAGTTCTTTTGAGTAAGAAGTGGTTCCAATGCTCCACTATTAGAGCTAGTGGTGTTAGTTGTATACATGTGTCTTGGAAATTTTACTTAATATAAGAAGTCCTATGGACCAACATGTTATTCATGCATGGATTATGGATATTTGTAAGACTATTCTGTGAATTTTTGTAATTCATGTTTTCTTTCATTTGTGTTAAAGTAGTTGAACTATTTTAGTTATTTTGGTACTTATCATATTGAGAATGTGTTGAAATTGTTATTATTATTTTTTCATAATTGTGGACTATTCCATTGGATATTAGAGAGATCCTCCTCATTACATTTGTTGCACCGACCGTCGCACCTTTGTGGACTATTTCACTTGATGTTGTATAGATCCTTCTCATTTATGTTTGTCTCTACTAGGGTGGTACTACTACCTCTATCTTAAAGGCTCACTTTTCCTCCCCTCCACAATGAAATAACTTTGACACACATGATCGAACACCCCCCTTTCTTTTAGAAGGCACATTTTCATTTCTCTCTCTTGCTGACATTTAGAGCCAAGGCATATCTTTAAGATAATCAGCAATCGAGCTATATTCCAGATGGGGATCCTATCCCAAATGGTGTGAGGTATAATTGGGACCACATATCAGGGAGACCCCTTGAATGTTGGCAGGACCAGCACCATCAATAGATGTGCAACCAGAAGGGGTGTTCGAACACCCCCTTTCTTTTAGAAGGCACATTTCATTTCTCTCTCTTGCTGACATTTAGAGCCAAGGCAACTTTAAGATAATTAGCAATCGATCATATTCCAGATGGACCCTATCAAATGGTGAGATATAATTGGGACCACATATCAGGGAGACCCTTGAATGTTGGCAGGACAGCACCATCAATAATGTGCAACCAGAAGGGGTGTTCCCTATTCATGATCCAAGTAACTAGTGTGGCAGGGACATCAAACTCAAGATTGAATAATCTTGTCTTAAAGAATTCAGGTTGACACCTAATCCTATGAAAATGCCTTGGAATATGAAACCAAAGGGTCACCATTCTATGTGTAAATATATTGACAATTATCTTAATAGAGAAGACAATTCAGGAGTTACCTAAATTCTAGCTTGGTATGGCGTCAGATCTGAGGTCCAAAGGTCCTCAATTTAGGTTGTGCCTTCCACTATGATCGCTATGGATTCTCGAGTTCAATGTAGTTGTTTCTCTATGTTTCCTTTCCCTCACAATGTTCCCATTATAAGTTTTGAATGAGCAACTCTCTGCTCATATAATTCCCACATTGTAACTCCCATCTAGCCATCCCTCTACCCATGTACATTCTCTTTTCAGAGCTATTTGTTCCCTCTTCCAAGGGACCCTACGCATGTACATTTCTTGTTGTGAATTTTTATTATTCATGAAATATAACAATTGATGTTTGGGTCAATGTGCAAGCACTCCACAGAACTTGGAAGCATATTACCATGGTATCTATGTGTCAGTGCCTAACATGATAGAACGATCATGCCTAACATGACAAAACGACCATTCAATAAAGTGGGATGATTAAGGAGAGATAAAACTTGTGTTGCGTTATTGAGAGAGAAATCATAACGAAAACCTACACAATAATTTTTTTTGTGTTTGCAACTGTGATGTTTCCACTCCATTGTGACAACCCCACCCATGGTCCTCTCATAAAATACATTATAAATATTTCTTCGACATAAGAAATTTAAAAAAATGGTATGCAGTCAAAAGGACACGAATGTCAGAGCTAGGGAGGTGGATTTCTTACTTGGGATGTTGTGGTTTCTTATGCTGATAAAGAAACCTGAATTGCAGAACAACCATTAAAAGTTGGTTGGTGCATGAATTTAATGGATTGGTTCTTGAATGGGTTGCAAGAGAAAGTATGCAAACCCATTTTTCTTAAGAAACAACAACAAGAAAAGAGGACAAGAATTCCAACAAAGGGATTGCACATTATAGGTCAGCAAGGACGTAGCAGTCCCTATAAAACCAGGAAAAAGGTAGTGGTAAGCATTCATTCGAAGGGAAGGCTAGAAGCATTTGAAGGCATGCAAGAGGCAGACAGAGAAAGTAGAGGAATTCGAGCATCGAGCGAGAGAAAACAACAAACAGCTCTAAAGAGGAGAGAAGAGAATAGTATGGGATTTGTTCTTTGGTTCATTGGAGGTTGTGGGTTGATCTGCTAGTCTCTGAAGCCCTATAACAACTTGGGGTCCCTAGAGGTTGTGGGTTGAGATAAGATCCCTAGAACCCTATAACATCTTGGGTCCTTGGAGGTTGTGGGTTGAGACAAGGGTCTTTAAATCCCTGTAATAGATTGGGTCTCTAGAGGCTACGGGTTGGGATGGAATATCTGGAGCCCTGTAACATCTTGGGTCCCATGGAAGCTATGGGTTGAGATAGTAGACTCTAAGGCCTGTAACAGATTAGGAAGAGGCCATCTTGAAGTAGCATGAAAGGAAGACTTGTGGCTATTGCATACTTGTAATAGTGGACTTTGGACTCCCTAAAAGGGGGTGAATCCTTGTGTGAGAACTTGGGGTGAGGTGGAGCAGTTTTGGACTTCCTGCGTTGTTGAAGGAAGCATTGTTCAATTGGTTTGATTGAGGAATGAGGTCATCTGGAGTCCATGTTTTAGTTGGTAGTTGGTGTTTTAATCACTTAAAGAAAACATCCCCCTCGGGGGTTACAGCTACAAGTGTGGCTACAGTTGTCTGTGGTTGGGTGGAGAGCCCTTTTCCCAGACTTAGTTTCTCTGCAAGCTCAAAGATAAATATTCGCTTGTGTGTGGTTATCTATTGATGAATCATGATATCTTTCTGTTTAAAATGGTTTTGGGATTTCTAAATTTATAACTCTGTTGTTGATATAATAATAATGTGTGCACTCCTCTGTGTGGAGATGCTTTTATGGTTATGAAAATATGCATGAATATATGTATGTGTTGCATTTTGAACTATTGTTGTTGTTATATGAATTTCTCAAGTGTGGTCCTTTGGACTGAAGAGGTGTTGTGTGAATCATTTGCTAATGTTGTTATAACCTACAAGATTCAGCAGAATGCAAATGAAATAACGTGATAACAAATATTATGCCATGTTGTAGCACTGAGATCGCGTGCTACATAAACCACATGATAATAAGGACTCATCTATATTACTAAGTCGAACTTACTCTGAATAAATGTTTAATTGTGATATAAGAAGCACTTAAATACGTAAATGAAAAAGAAATAGCATGCCTTGATACAAGCCATAGCAAAATCCATAATATATTGAAATGAAACTCAAGAGCAATAGGCTTAGAGACCTTTTATTAATATGAAACAATTACATGGAATACCATCTACTTAGCAGGGTCTGCATTTCTTTACATTAACTTAACTTTGTAAGTTACAAGTTTCTTTGTCACATGACAAGCACTACATTAATTTTGAAGGGTTTGTTCCCCTTGGGGTCATCCAAACGGCCTATGCTTCACCTAAATGAACTCTTAGTCATGTATCACTAGCACCTTGGATATATTTCACTAGCATCAAAGCATAGCTAGTTCCGTTCTGGAAAAAATTTCATACTGCCATGGAGTTGCTTACAGGCAGTGCATCATGCCAAGTTCAGTGCAAGTCTTGTAAGTGCAGGTCAGATGAAGAGATTGATAAATTCCAAAAAAAGGTGCATCCTCATGGTTGTGAGAGAAAAAGATGCCAAGACATGTAATCTTTCCAAGGTTGTGATCCCACTCATAAAAAAATATTGTATGAAATTGTTTCTAACTATAACGAGATTTTTCAGTGACCAAGTGGGTTGCCTCCAAGGCATGAGATCCAACATGAAATTCACTTGTAGCAAGATGCTCCTTTACCAAATATTGGTATGTATAGATTGTCAACCATTGAGATGGAGGAGATAGAGAAACAAGTGCAGGGATTGCTGAACCAAGGGGTCATAAGGCTAAGTTCTTCTCCATGCAGTTCACCCATCGTGTTAGTGTCAAAGAAGGATGGGCATGGAGGATTTCGTGGACTACAGGGAACTCAACAAGATAACAATGAAGAATTGATACCCTCTCCCTCTGATTGATGATTTATTAGATCAATTGAAAAATGCTATCTATTTCACAAAATTGGACTTGCACAGTGGCTATAATCAGGTCAGGATTGCATAATAGGATGTATGGAATACTGCATTCAAGACAAAACAAGGGTTTTTTTTAATGGATGGTGATGTCATTCAGACTGTGCAATGCTCCAACCACATTCATGAGGGTGATGAACAACATTTTTATACCTTTTCTTGATGATTTTGTACTTGTGTATCTTAATGACATTCTTGTTTTCAGTAGAACATGGGAAGATCATGTGATTCATGTTAAAAGGGTGCCTGGTGTTTTGCAAAAATAAAAATTATATGCCAAAATTTTTAAGTGTGAGTTTTATAAGACCTCTTTGGTTTACTTGGGTCACATTGTTGGAGGCGGACAATTAAAAATAGATCCTTCTAAAGTTGATGTGATTTTGAAGTGGCCTAAACCCACCAATGTTATAGAGGTTTGTATCTTTTTGGGTGTTGTACAATATTGGATAAGGTTCATTGCCAACTTCTTCGTCATTCCATCGCCCTTGCATGCATTGACGGTTGTGAAGCAAACATTTCAATGGGGAGGAAAGCAACAGAAATCCTTTGACACACTGAAAGAGAAGATCAATATAACAATGTATTCCACTTCATATTTCATGAGATGATACTTGTTTTCATGGTCAAATAAAATTTCTTTCCTTTCATACAAATATGGACTCCCCAATACAATGCCACAAATGTCGAAAGGTACAACATCAAGTTCAACCTCATCTACTAGTTTGGATGAAATCAAAAATCAAGCCTACAAGGTTTGGTTACATGTAATTTGGCTTTGTCACACACCCAACCAAGAGGGTAGGGTTTTGGATGAGGCTTGGTCTCCAACCCTAGTTTCTTAACCAAGGATTCTGAAATCAAGTTTACTTGTGAGCCCAGATCAAACAAGGTTTCCACTTTAGTATGTTTCATCACAACTCTAATGTGGAACAATTTAGTCCTCTTTCGTTCATTAATAAGAGACTCATTTGAAGAACTTGTACTTGCATGAAATTCATAATTTTCATTAGCATGAAGAGAAAGGTTACCTTGTATTCCCACTGTTGTGATCTGTGTCTCGTCACCGAAGTTGGATCCAAGGTCCTACTACACAGTTGCTACTGTCTTTTGCTTGCCCTTTCCACCAAATCTCTTTGGCTTCAACTCTGGATGAAACTTCCAACAGTGTTCATCATCATGGCCTTCCTTCTTGAAATGTGTGCAAGATGGCTTTTCTCCTTCTTCTTTCTTGGTTGTAGCTACCTTTTTGTCCTTTCCCTTACCTTTTCCTTTGAACTTTCCGTTATGAGGTTTGAAAGATGATTTCTTAGGTTGATCCTCTTTGTCATTCATGCCCCTGCTTTCAAGGTGAATGGCCTTCACACTAGCCGAATCAATAGTAGTAGGCTCAAATAACAACAAAGAAGGTCTGATGTAGCTATGTAGAGCACTAATATACTTTGTTACAGTTTCTGGTGAATCAAGTGAAATACCCAAATTTAAAGCTTGTTTTCTAAACTCTTCTATGAAGTTTTATACATTTTGACCCTTTCCTTGCCTCAAATATTTCCATTCTATTAAAGTCTTTTGTCGATAACCCAAAGGATATAATTTATCTTTTAATGCATAAACAAAATTGGACCAAGAAGAAAGGAGATTACCCAAGTTTTTAATACCTTTCTACAACTTTCTCTCCCACCAGACGAGAGTGGTGCCACTTGGCTGAAGAGATGCTAATTGGATCTTGGTCGCATCTTCCTTGATCTGTTGAATCTCACAATAGATCCTCTATCTGTCTAATCCAATTGTTTAACTTCTTTGCATTACATTCTCCATTATATATGGGAAAATCAAATTTTACATCTAGCTTAAAAAATGGGTTTTTAGATGCATTCCTATGGTGCCCGTTAGAATGATGAAAAGAAGAAGAAGAAAAATTGTCACTGGAATATAGAGAAGGAGGGGGATCTTCTCCTCCACCTCTATGGTTTGTCGAGGCATGATCATCTAGCTCTTTCTTATGAAGCTCTATTATCTTCCCATATTCTACAAACAATTTGTCTACTTTCTCTGCCATGGTGAAGAAGATCTTGCAATAAATTTTCTCTTCGTCCATTCGAGCTTCCTCATCTGTCATTTTCTATGTTCGTGTTGCACACCCTGCTTCGGGATCAAAGTATTTGAGTTTTCCTTCAACTTTTTGGATCTTTTTCTTGGTTAGCATTCACACATGCAACTCGCATCAAGAAGACCTGCTCTGATACGAAACTTGATCCATATATTTTTCTTCAATGATGCATACATAATTGCATTTAAATAAGCATGTAACCAGTTGAAACATACACATAAAAGAAGCGGAAATCAAAAGAAACTATGAGATCAAAGGCACACAAACAACTTTATAACAAAGTTTACCCAGTGTGGGCTACATCTATGGGCACTACTCAATGTGGGGAGGCCTATTTCTTTAATTGGCAGTAAAATCCAATTACAAGCAATTACAAAATAACACCTTATACCTCCACTTCTGGGGATGGAATGAAAATGTAGACCTCTACTGAAGAAACAGGCTGCATGGTTAGATTCTTGGCAAAAAATCAATAAAAATGATTATAAATTCGGCCATGTTATATGTTGGTGACCTCTGGGGCTCTAGGGAATCTTTTAGTTTCCTGAAATATACTATGTCGAATATTCTCTCTAATATTCCTTGGAATCTTTCCCAAAAATCATGCCCAAGTGGGGTGCGGTTCCGACTCTGAGTTCCGCAGGCAATATGGGTGTTGGGTTTTGTCAATTGTGCCCCCCTCCTCAACACATTGGGGTGAGTTTAAGTAGATAAGGGACAACTAATTTTACAAAGCCACACTATTGGGCACGGTGCTTATGGCGATAGATTTAAGGCCTTACGGGCCAGGGCTCGTGAATTCAACCCTCGCACCCACCCACTTGTTTGTACATATTTTCCATACGGTTGAAATGGTTCCATTGGTTACAAACTGTTGGAAGTTAGCCTCTATCATTTGCACATATATATATGATAATTGTTGTCAAATTAGTTGACAAGTTTTGATTGTCCACCTGTCAGTGGAACAATTTTAAAATTTTAATCTAATTTGGCCTAATGACCTTTTTTTCCCGCCAACGATTTTGAGTTTTACCAATCATTTTAAAAAACTGAAAAATTCATTGTTTTCGACCGCTAAAAAGGTCCAAATTGTCACCTCCTTAAGGAAATCTAACGATGCTAACTAGTTTTCCACGCATCATGCTCTGATTGGTTCATACGGCTGACTGGCCTGCTGAAGTCACCTGCCACATGTCACACTCGGGTTGACTCTCCTCCATCCATACGTCCATGTCACCCTATTGATGTCATGACCTGTACAGATGACTCCAGCATCCATAGTGTTGACGTCAACATGCCAAGTGTCCCTATGGGTCCTACCTATAAGAAATTTAGTTGTTTCCAAAAAAAATCAACAGGCCGTAACTTCTTCATATGATGTTGAATTGAGGGGTCATTTACGTCGTTGGTTTCAGAACAACGAGATCTTCGATTTCAGACTGGTTTCGATGCATTTCAAGGACTTTGAAAATTTGGCCTTCTAGGATCCTCCTAAATCCTACACCCTTAACATCACGGGGCAGACGAAGTAACCCCAACATCCAAGACAAGGATAAATAAGTCGCATCCAAATACCGGGATTATATTCCTTAGCATGAACATGAAGAACTACACTGTGTGAAACTGGAAGAAGGAGCACAACATACGACAATCTCGGATGCAGTGGTCAGGGAAGAATGAGAACCTCGACCCTAGATATTGGCCAGACATGAAACCGAACAAGTCAATAAATGCAAGTCATAAAACTATATTGGACAGTGAAATTTCTCTTACACTGAGTGATTATGGATAGCCAGGAAGTGCATGAAGATTTGTTCTAGACACTGAACCATCTTCATGGGTATTTGTGACATAATGGCTATAGATTTGACAAGATGGACCAACTACTAAGCCACATTAAACAACACTTGGAACACCCACTAGCATCAACAAAACCTCCTGGAGATCAAGTGAGCCAAATCTCGGTATCTGATTCAGACTCAAAACCAATCCCCTGAGTTTCTCATGTCTTCTTCCTATATCTTTCTTTTGGTCACATCATACAGTGGGGAGTGCACGGCTATAAGTTGTAGTATATGTATGTTTTGTTTTAACTAGGTTATGATATGTAGCTATTTGTTGAGCCTTTAAAGGGTCCAATTTTAGGTATGGTCCAACCAGCGGGGGGGACGCCAAAAAGTATTTTTGAAGTACATCTTATGTAATTATTTTCATTGCGATAATAGAAATTCACCTTAAACAAAAAGAAAAAAAAACAATGTGTGTGCACGTTATTTTGTAATTTTTTTGTTAAACCTTTGGAAAAAAAAATCCTTAAACTAAACTTTAAAAAAAATAGAAAAAAAAGAGAAAGGAAATTAAAACTAAACTATAAAAACAAAATAATTTTAAAAATTAGAAAAAAAAAATAAGTTTAAAAATTAAATAATTAAAAAATAAAATAAAAAAATATATTTAAAAAAATGATTTAAAACTTAAAAAAATCTAAATCTAAATAAAAAATATTAAAAAGTAAAGAAAAAAATAATCAAACTAGGCCGCATTGGATGCTAAAGGGGGCTACCAGAACGGCTAGTGCAAGAGTGGACGAGCATCAACCCTCAGCACAAACCACACCGACAATGCACTAGCCATGTCGGCCCCCTTTGGCACTCGACAAAGTGGGGGACCTATGACGGGCATCAACCCTCAGCACAAAACCTAGCACCTGACGCAGCGGAGGGTCAATGTTGGGCATCAACCCTCCAAACATTAACAATATCTTTTGTATTCCTTCTTTAATCTTTGATACACTTTTAAATTTTCTTTTTTTTCTTTTTTCTTTTTTATTTTTTTCTTTTTTTTTCTTTTTTTTATTTTATATAATTTGTAATTTATATATTTTTAAATGTTTTTAATGTTTTAATTTATTTTTTTAAATTAAATTTGTTAATTTTAGTTTTTAAAATTTTAATTATTTTCCTATTTGTGGTATTTTTAAATTTTTATTATTTAACCTTGATGGGGGTGGAGGACTTTTGAATCTACAGCAAGGTCCAACGGGGAGTAATTTCATGCGAAGCACAATCGTTGCACACAAGAGAGATGGCAAGGACAACTAGCGGATGGGTTGAGACCACACGAAGGTTGTTGCAAGTTATAAGGATGATGCCCTGCCGTTTGTTATTGTTTCACCTTCAAGTTATGGGATATATCGCAGGTTGTGAAAACACCGTAAAATATGCGTAGGTTAACACCTTGTGCATGCTCTCATGCCTGAGAACTTCAATTTGGGTGGTTGTTTTTATAGGTAGGGGAGTTCACTGGCTCTTTGTTTATGTTTCTTGCCGCTTCATTTGGGACCCTAGAGCCGTGGCGATATAAATATTTTTTGGTAGTTGGATTTCCAAGCTGAGGGGAACTAAAGCGGCCTTCTAGTCTGAGGTACGCGAAAATTGGATGGCCTTGGGCACATTGGGAAGGCAATTGGTAAGGTTTGTGGGCTTTTAAATTTGCATTTATTTTTTCCCATCGCTTTCTATGGCGGTGTGTTTTGGTTGGACTCCATTTACGTGCTTCTAGGTGAATTTTGGGTTTGGTGTATGCACCGAGCCACAAGGGGATTGGCTCTGGGCTTCTGAAGATTAAGAAACAGTTATGAGTGGGTTTAGGTGGCCTTCACTTGGGGGTGGCTCTGGTGCCCCTATAGAGGTGGGGAATTTATGCTTGGTTAAGGTGGTCGTTGTGTGGTGTGTCAGGAATGACAGTGCCTTTCCTCTACCGAGTTTTTTGCAATAGATCCCAAGTCACATAAAAAGGATGGTCCTCAATGTGGGTGTTTCAGTGCGTTTTTTAATATGATGTGGTAAAGGGGTCGTGTTTGGTGAGGAGTAAAGCCCCATGATCCATTGGGGGTAGAGGTGGCCAGGAAGGCGCAGACGATGTTGCAAGGGTCAAGCAATTGGAA
The DNA here is from genome assembly GCA_031772625.1 of Pinus tabuliformis. Lineage (NCBI taxonomy): Eukaryota > Viridiplantae > Streptophyta > Pinopsida > Pinales > Pinaceae > Pinus > Pinus tabuliformis. The sequence goes on along the minus strand of CM062808.1, from coordinate 251,193,116 downwards.
TTGGGTGACATTTTGGAGCATGGCTAGGCCCACTCTCCAAGTCGTGTGGTTTAGCCCTCACCTTGGAGTCCCTAGAAGTGTAAATTCGACTTACCTTGACTATGTTGGAGGATATGCATGAAAAGTGCCATGACGACTGAAAAAAAGTCATTCCATTACTCAATGATCTACAACAAAATCAACGGGACATCCTTGACTGTCTGGCTTCTCTCTAGCGTGGTCAGGGGCACAGAAATTATTGCTTAGATTACTTTGAGGCACATCTAGCCCACGTGGAGTTCCAAGCCCATTGGGATTTTGATCATCCAGTTGCTCTGTGTGTTGATCAAGCACCAAATACTCCTCTTGGCCTGTGATGTTGGTTGGTTGTATGTTTTTTTATGTGTGCTTTGGGCTATCTGGTCATCTAGCCTATGGTCTTTTTGTAAAACATGTTAGTTTTTCCTTAGACTTGCATTGCTCTCCTCACCAACAAATCTGGTCTGGTTAAGGCTGGGAGAGAAAAGGCCTTTTTGTTTATCAAATGCAGTATCTTGACGAATTAATGGAACCTTTTTTAGTCGACAAAAAAACATATTATTTAATTCTAAATTTTATTTTTATTTTTAATTTTTAATTTTTTTAAATTACGTTAATAAAAAAATATAAAAATTTATATTTTTCAATGTCATTTTTTATTTTTGATTTTTGTTTCTAATTTCTATTTCTTTTTGTTAATTTCTATTTCTTGTGGTTAAATTTTTTGCTTTATTTATAATAATAAAAATAATAATAACCTATACTATATTTTATTTTTTATTTATATTTTTATAAAAAAAATTCGTGGATGTTATAATGTTTTCTTGTTACTAAAATACTTAAATCTATTTAAACTCGAAATATAAAGATATTGTTTAATATATTAAGAATATAATTTCCTATGATGATAAAATACAAACTTATATTTTTTTTATTTAGAAAAATGGTATGAAGAATGTATCTATGAATGTTTTTAGATCAAGGGCAAAAATTATAGCATCTAAAGTTGTAACTAGACCCTCTATGAATGTTACTCAAGTACAAAACCCAACTAACACCTATAGTAAAAGTCAAGCAACCAACCCCTCAAAATCAACAAAGAATGTTATAGAATGGAAAATGGCACGAGAAAAATGAAATGGACTTTTCATTGTATATTAAAGATAGATGAAGGAATAAAAGATAACAAATATTTTCTATATTGTGTTGAGATTTGATATAGATATAGATATTTTCTATGTTTGGTGTTGGATATAGATATTGTTTATGTTATTGTAAAACTAGCCAAGACACAATGCACGGTGTAATATCCCCTGACTTGAGGATTAAATGTAAATATTGTATATATGTGTTTTCATTTTTTTGGATGTTTTAAGTCTGAAAACATGTGAACAATTTAATTATCAGTAATATATTACTGATAATGACTGATGATAAATTTGTAATTATGGTGTTGTTTTTTTAAATAAATAAATCTGGAAAATTAATTTTGGAGTACATGTGGTTGAAAGAGATGAGGCTACAAAATTATTGGTAAATATTAATTACCCATCAATAAGTACTATGCATCTAATTAGGATGATTAGATTTATTGAGAAATTATGGAATTAGCTAATTAATTGTTTCTCTAAAAGACAAGATGATGTCTTTGGGAGTGGGAAAGAGAAGCTCATTAATGAGCTAGTAACTACCTGACACGTTGTTGGGATAGGGTCCCCTAAGGCCAATTTTGGGGAAAAATCCCAAGTTTTAGGGCTGACAATTCAAGTTTTTGTGTTGTAAAGTGTAATGTCTCCGCAAGTTATGATCGTGGAGCTCGTAAATGTAAAGTGTCATAAAGGGTCTTTACCCTTCTTTTATGTAAGTTGTGTCGGCTTGTATAGACCTAACCATGGTCCGCGTACCATGGGATTGTATAAAAAGAAGAGTCTTAGAGAGTCTAAGGCATTTTAGTCAAGTTAAGAGAAGTTGATGTGATGGGTCATTAGAAGTGAAGAGCAAAGAATCTTAGAGTAGAAGAAGAATCTTAGAGTAGAAGAGAGGCTATGCAACTGTGTACGCAGAGGCCTAGAGTAGAGTCCGCAGCTGAGTGTGCAGACCCCTGCAGCTGAGTACGCATGGTAGTTTTGAGTCTGTAAGCAAATCTGAAGTATCAATAAAGAGATTGTTCTGGAAATATATGTGTTTTATCTAATTACTTTTGTTATGAATGAATGCGTTTATATGATGATAAATAATGGGTTTATGATTTAATGTTGTTTTGATGTGAAAATCTATATGTTTTACATTGTTATACAAACGCAAGTCATAATATCTATTTACGCGAAGAGTATCTTAATGCATGTTAAAACTATCATACACTTAAGTTGATCTGGGTAAAGACAAAAGTAGAAGCAATCTCATAAGCACGTAAGTAGTTGATTCGTTTGTTTAAGGTCCACGAAAGATCGTCGTAGAACTTCGCGGGGGTCTATAGGTTGGTAAGAGAAATTCATATTGATAAGCTTTAAGGGCTTATCGATCTACGCAAAGGCAGGGTTAGCGCATAAAACGGCATCATAACCATCTCTCGATGTGGAAACTTGGTTCCAGCATCCCCCCATACTGCTTCGGGTGAGACTTCAGTCTACACTCTGCGAATTGATGCTGAAAGGGCCAGTAGTGTAGGGATTTGTTTGGCAAACTTAACTCTGAACCTGGGTTAGGAACCACTAAGCCAACAAATGGTTCTGTTGTCAGGACCAGAATCTACATAAAGAGATGTGTGATGTCGCATCACTGGAATCCAATAAAGAAGGAAATTGAAGATTGGCTGGATAGAAAGATCCACGAATTCACAGCACAAGAGAACAGGAACCCGCGATTGATGAAAGAACAGTGGTTGGATAGGTATCTGTACATAGAGATACATGAAATTTTCTTTTGTTCCTTCCCGGTCGAATTATATGAGTGGATCGCTAAATTGGCAGACAGCCAAGGAAGGTGGAGGCTTGACAGTCTGATAGTGTGGACCCTGGAGTTAGTGCGGAGATTGGAAGCCTCTGAAGATAAGATCACACATGCTGCCAATCACTAGCTTGATCATATCATAGAAGGATTTGTGACAGAGTTCGCGGTCGATACCTCGGTTACCTACAGTGATGCAGAGCGACGCTTCTTCGAAGTACGTGAGGTAAGTATTTAAGGTCTTTGAATACTTGGATTAAAATGCTCTTGTGTGAAAAGTGGGTTATGAAATTACCTTGATGTTTGGAGCTACGCAAAGTGGAAATTTATTCAAGGATAGAAAAGGAACAGGACCTGAATATAGCCCGCTAATTGAGCCTCCTCTGAGTGACGACGAAGAAGCAGCACAGGCTTCTCCGCAGAGCATTGTCTAGTTAATAAGGTGAGGGTTCCCGTGAATACCACATCCACCCACACCACCTCCATCTTCACCTCCACCGCATACACCTTCACCCACACCACCACCACCTCCACCACCATTCAATATGGTGAATTCAATAAAATTTCCCATTTTCAAGGGCTTGGGGAATGAGGACCCGAACCAGTTTTGGTTCGTTGCGAAGGTTGTGTGGGAAGCCCAGGGCATTACAGATGATCAGATGAAGAAAGCTATGTTGGTTACTGCTTTACAGGAATGTGCGCTAACATGGTACATTAAGTACTGCACTGATAACCCGATGGTTGCGTTGGTGGACATTCAGACTACGTTGAATAAGGAATTCAGTAGGCCCAAGTCTGAAGCGCAATCGATCATTGGATTCAAGGAGATCATGATGAAGCCTAGTGAGACACCCTGGGAGCTGGATCAGAGATTGAAGTGAAAGATCCACGAAGCTAACATGAATCTTACGAATGGGCAGCATTGTGAATGGTTTGTGGCTTCACTCTTGCCTCATCTGAGGGTTGCTTTATCATAGCAAAAGATTGGGACCCAAGCAGAGGCCCTAGAGATTGTAATGAGATTGCACAAGACACCAATTCAAGATTCTTCTTTAGGAGTTCAGCAAATTCACATGGAGTTGCAGAACCTTTGCCTAGAATTCCAAAATCTAAAGAAGGGTAGAGTAGCTCAACCAAAGGTGTGTGAAGAGGTTTGGAGTTTGAAATGTAAGAGTCAAGGACATGATAAAGATCATTGCCCTGTCTTCGCAAATTATGTTGCAAGAGGAGGGTCGATGCCTCTAAGGCCAGAAGCTTAAGCAGGGCCAAGTGCAGGGCCCACGTTGTGTTGTGCTATTTGTCAGGTAACTGGAAAACATGTGACAGATAATTGCCACTTGTTGCAAAAATTTGTACAAACACTACAACATCTCTTCTGCAACTTTTTCCAACCAGTAGGCCACGATGAGCACAATTTCCATAGTTATGAGTTAATGATAGAGAAAATTCCCATGTATCGAATGCAGACATAAACTCGACCTTCGAATCAAGGTGTCGGGGGACCGCGAGGAGGATATCAGGGGCGTGGACGAGACCAAGGTGGACGAGGATCTGCGAGAGGTTGGGGGCAAGCTATTTGCTACAATTGTGGAGGTCCAGGACGCTACGCACGAGAATGAATGAATCTGACGCGCTTGTCGTGCCGATACTGTACCCAGTTTGACCACGCGATAGAAGACTGCCCTGTATTAATAGCTAATATGTGCGAAAAGGGGACGCAACCTTAGCAGCCTACACTGAACCTACAGATGATGAGGGTTGAACCCCGCGAAGGGGATCCTACTATGAATATTGTGCTACGAAGTAGAATAACAACTGGTGAAGATAAGGGAAAGCGACCTAAAGAAGGTGAATAGGTCCGCAAAGCTCTAGAAAAGGAGGTTGGCTTTGACTTGGAGCGCACGAAGGAAACCTTCATGGAAGCAAATAAAAGCTTCGTTGAGGCTTCTACCTCAGTAAGTCATGATAAACAGTCTGAAGAAATGGACCCATCCATGCTTACTACCTATTTGGATACCTGTATGAAGCTACTATGCGATAGCAAGGTCGTAAATGGATTACAGGAGTTGATCAATAAATGTGTTGGTAATTCTCCTGAGGGACTGTGCGTGGTCAAGAAATTGGTAAGCATAAGGCAAGAACAGGGCGTGAGATGAGCCTCACAGCGCAAATAGGAGAGTATGAAATAGACCAAGTTATTCTGGATCTTGGGTCAGATGTGAATGTTTTGCCGAAACAGACATGGGAGAGAATGGGGAGACCTGCACTACAGTGGTCTCCTATTCAATTGAGGATGGAGAATCAGCGAAAGATTATCCCATGGGAAGATTACAGGGAGTGACAGCTGATATTGAAGGTGCAAGCGCATTGGCGGATTTGGAAGAAATAGAGATTGTCGATGACAGCAATCCCTACCCCGCACTCCTTGGGATCGACTAGGCTATCAACATGAATGGGGTGATCAATTTGAAGAAGCGGAAAATGTCATTTGAAATAAAATTATTCTGCATAGTAGTACCGTTGGACCCTGCAAAACGACCACACTATACTGAACCGATCCGCAATTACGAAAGTGACGATGATTTGGACCAGATTTATAAGATAACGACGTGAGATCAAGATTGGGTGAATCTGACAATAGATGGACGTATTGCATGGGACTGCAAAAGCTCCTGCACATCAGATTCATATGAGGAATTGGAACACTGGCAAAATAAATTGCACGAAGTGTCTACGCTACAATGTAACATGATGACCAAATTGTGGTGTTGTGTATCGTCAAAGGTAAGAAGTCTGCCTTATTATGATGGTTTAATTGACGTTGATAAATTTCTAGATGCATTTGAAAGGGAAGTGCCAGAGAAGCATTGCTTCTAAGCCTTGGACTTGGCGCTACACACTACACCTGCAAGATGGTGGGGTACGCATAAAGGAAATTTCGTTGGATGGTACGAATACAAAAGACTGATGAGGGTACGGTTTGGTCGCCCAAAGGTATGATTGACAAAGAAATAAGATGGAAGGAGTGATCCACGCGATCGCTTAGCGAAATGGACCGATGCTTATGGAGCAGAACCGCAACCGGAGTGGGTGCATCTGTTCTGTCACACCTTCGATGTAATACCAACGCATTGGTACTTAGAAATAGAGCTCCGCAATGGCACAAATGAATGGGATATTTTAAGACAGGTATTCTTAATGACATTCAACTTTGAAGATGGATTCCAATGCATTGATGAAGTTGTTGGCATTATGTTTCTGGTATGGCTATATGTTACAGATGTTGTACTTGATGGCAACACCCGTGGCAAGGCTCTCAATATGTTGAAAATTAAGAAGTACGCAGGAGATCAGTTCAGAAAGTGCGTACCCGCAGGTACACCGTGAAGGGACCGCGGCCAGATACGCAGGTCAGCCGTTCAGGAGGTGCGTACCCCCAGTGCACTCATTTCAAGGTAGAGAAAAGCACACGTGGGGTTTCTTATGTTTAACCCTTGGTATTTAGCTGACGGTATTTGTGTTACTATGGTTTTGGCTCGTGGTATTGATCCATGATTTTAGGAGGAGCTTGCCTATATAAAGCAAAGGAGATCACTTGGCTAAGTATCTTTCGCAATTGAATATCTTAAGATCTGAAATATTGGGTTATGGTCTTCAAAGCTTGATCTATATGAAGTTGAAAGCGAATCTGTGAAGGGTGATCTCTCGAGCGCATGATCAAATCTGGGTATCTGAGCATCTGTGCCACTCTGGTGGACTGTCTATTCGGCCCTAATCAGAAGTACGAAGGTGTTTAACAGGAGAGCTGCGCGGGTACGCAGAGCAGAAACAGAAGATCTGCGTGGGTACGCAGAGCAGAAACAGGAGAGCTGCGTGGGTACGCAGAGCAGAAGAAGGAGAACTGCGTGGGTACGCAGAGCGACAAAGGTTCAGGTGCGTACGCACAGTAACTGTACGCGGCGCGATAGTATCTCTGGGCGCGTACCTGCAGCAATAGTACGCGGCGCAATAGTGTCTCTGGGTGCGTACCTGCAGTGACAGTACGCAGAGCGGTTGAAGAAACAGTGCGTGGACACGCAGAGCGGCAGAAGGATCTCTGCGGGTATACGCAGGGAAGCAGAAGGTGAAGTGCGTAGCGACGCAGGCCACAGAAGGAAAAACTGCGTATCTGTCTTAAGATCTTCTGTTGATTGAATTTTTCTGTTGATAAGGTGTTCTGGGTTAGTTCTGTTATTACTGATCTGATTACTGCAGTGGACTGTGTAACTTACATGTACTTGATGTTCATTTGATGCTTTATGAAAAGAAGTAGGGGGTTGTAGCTCCCTTCTAGGAAAGACTAAAAATGAGAGAGAGTTGTAGCTCTCTGCAGGTTGCAGCCTGCGTACTGGTAAAGGACTGCACCAGTACAAAACCATTGTAAAAGGAGTTTCTAATTTGAAAGAAGATAGAGACATATTGCAGCAGGTGGTTTTCACCCACATTGGGTTTCCACCTTACATCTTGTGTTCTTTGGTGTGACTATCTGTTTTCTTTGTCCATGCTCATTATTTTATGGTACTGACATGCAAAAATATTTCAAAGAACAAATAAGGAAGATTTATTAAAAGAATTTGATAATACTGATTCACCCCCCCTCTCAGTATTATTTCCAACAATTGGTATCAGAGCAGGTCCTTCGGAGAAGCTTGATCGCTTGAAGGAAGATCATTCATCATGAGCAACTACGAGAGGGAAGCATCAATTAGGCCACCAATTTTTGATGGGACAAACTTCAATTATTGGAAGGTAAGAGTTACTGCCTATCTTCAATCTCTTGGTACAGAAGTTTGGGATATCATAGATACAGGCTACGCTTTTCCTTCAGCTACACCTACAGATGCGGCCGAAAAGAAGAAATATGAAACAAATGCTAAAGCAGTCAATACATTGCTGGGATGCTTATCTCAAACAGAATTCGTAAAGGTTATGCAATATAAATCCGCAAAAGAAATATGGGACAAGATTGTCTTGAGCTACGAAGGAGATGAACAGGTAAAGCGTGATAAACTTCAAACTCTCAGGATTTAGTATGAGAATCTCAGGATGTATAATGATGAAAGTGTGGCTAACTATTTTCTTCGAGTTGATGAGATTGTTAATTGCGTGAAAAATTTGGGTGAAGAAATAAAAGAGGCTATTGTGGTTAAAAAGGTTCTAAGATCATTGTCCCCCAAGTTTGAATCTAAAGTATCTGCAATAGAAGAAAAGGAAAATCTACGAACTCTTACTATGTCTCAGCTACATGGAATTTTAACCGCTTATGAAATGAGAAAGGGAGGTCCATCAGACAGAAGAGAAGCTGCTTTCAAGGTGTCAGGCAAAGGAGATTATTATGAAGCAAGTCACGTACCAGAAGAAGAAGAAGAAGAATCAAATTTTGTCAGAAATCTTCAAAGGGCTTCTGGAAGGTTCAGAGGTAAGTTACCTTTTAAATGCTTTGCTTGTGGAAGAGTAGGTCATTATGCTGCAAAATGTGCTTATAAGGATAAAGGAAAGGAACCTGCTAGATGGAACAAGAAACAGGGTACAAATAAGAAAAGCTACTACACTCATGAAGATAGTGATGGTCTATCAAATAGTGATGAAGATGAACAAGGTAATGAATATAAACTGTTAATGGCATTTGAAGATGATGATTATATGGATGCTATAGATGTGGATAACCTTTTTGAAGAAATTACTAGACTCAAGAGATGTATAGAAGAAAAGAATATGATCATTGATACTCTACAATTTCAAATTGATGAAAAAGAAAAACATCTTGAAAAATTAGAAGGTGAAATTGTTGCTCTTAGAAAAGAGATTGAGAAAACAAAAGCTATTAATCTTAAGTTTGTCAAAGGATCTGAAACTCTGGATGAGATTATCAATGTGCAGCGTTCTCCTCTAAACAAGACAGGTCTGGGCTATAATGGAGAAACTTCTCAAGCATCCACTTCAAAAAGTTATCTTGATGCAGCAAAAAGGAATGAGCAAAAGCACAATGGAGACTATCAGGTAAAGCAGGGACGAATTGCAAACAAAGACTATCAGGGGCAATCCGTCTTAAGAGTGAACAAAAGCTACAACCAGCCACAGGTAAAAGCTTCTCAATTTGGTTCAAGAATGAATGACAATAGAGATTACAATCACTTGGCTGTTAGATTTGATAACCGCAGAAGTTTCTTCAATGGACAATGTTTCTCTTGTCATAACTTTGGTCACAAAGCAGCTCAATGTGTTGCATATAAAACAATCATGACTAGAGAAGCTCAAAAACAAAGAAGTATGACCGGGATTACAAAAAGGACCTATAACAACTTTTCGGCTCTTGAAAATGAAGTAGAATGTTCTATTTGCAATAACTTTGGTCATGAAGATTCTGAATGCAGGAGCAGGTTTCAGCAGAAAAATGAACAAGCCTCAAGCACCAAAACATGGAGAATAAAAGAACCACAAACAGAAAGATGTGGGATAGCATTTTATGCAGAGGGGCAGGAAAATCTATGGTACATTGACAGTGGATGTTCGAATCATATGACAGGTGATAAAGAAAAACTTGAGTCATATTCTGCTCTAGAAAAGGGAAAGAAAGTTTCTTTTGGAAATGATACTCCTGCAACTATAAAAGGAAAAGGAATTGCCCAGTTAAAAGAAAAGGTCAAGGCTGGAAATGTTTTGTATGTTGATGGATTGAAGCATAATCTTCTAAGTGCCAGCCAGATGTGTGATCAAAGAACCGATGTGATATTCAGATCAAATGGATGTCTTGTTCGTGATCTTGATACAGGTAAAACAGTGATCAAAGGCAAAAGAACTCCAAATAATCTATACATATTTGAAGAAGGACAACAACAATGCTATCTGAGCAAGGATGATGAGCACTGGTTATGGCATCGGAGGTTGGAGCATCTAAGCTTTTCACAAATAAGGAAAGCATACAAATATCAGGCAATTCGCGATCTTCCAGATATCAAAATTCCTGACAACACCATATGCAAATCATGTCAGTTTGGAAAACAAACCAGAACTAACTTTCCAGAGAAGGAAGGATCAGCTAGCATGCCTCTTGAGCTAGTACATACAGATACATGTGGTCCATTCAGGAAAAGGACACCTCGAGGAGAAGAATACTTGATATTATTCATTGACGATTTCTCCAGGTTTGTCTGGTTAGGACTTATGAAGCACAAAGATGAAGCATTCGAAAAATTCAAATCCTTCAAAGCCTTGGTTGAAAATGAATCGGGTCACAAAATTAAGTGCCTCAGATCCGACAGAGGTGGGGAGTTTACCTCAAATGAATTTTTCGATTTTTGTGAAGAACATGGGATAAGAAGAGAATTCTCTACAGCTAGAACTCCTCAGCAAAATGGAGTTGTGGAAAGAATGAACAGAACAGTCCAACAAATGGCTCGTGCTATGCTTGATGAGTCAGGAACTCCCGCAGCCTTCTGGGGTGAAGCTGCACATGCTGCGGTTGTTATTCTCAACAAGACAAATGTTCGGGTGAACAGCACTCAAACTCCTCATGAGCTCTGGAGTGGTAAGACTCCTTCGGTAAAGCACTTCAAAATCTTTGGGAGCAAATGCTATATTAAGAATACTGATGAGCAGCTTGGCAAACTTGAACCTAGAGCAGATGAAGGTATTCTTCTTGGTTACTCTCCACATAGCAAAGCATACAAGTGCTACAATAAAAGACTTGGCAGAATTGTTGACAGCATTGATGTAGTGGTTGATGAGAAGGGATACATTCCTAGGCAAGTACATCATGAAGACATTGAAGAAGATGAAGGCTACCCTCAACGACAGAATGATGAAGAACCTCAAGAAGAACCAGAGGAGCAGACAAGAATAGAAGAAAAGACTCCATCCAGATATGTTCAGAAGAATCATCTAGAATCTCAGATTATGGAGCAGAAAGAAGCAGGTGTACAAACAAGAAGAACAGTTGCAGAAGCCTCAAGCTATTTGGCACTACTCTCCTCTACTGAACCACAGAATGTGAAAGAGGCATGCAAAGATGAATGCTGGGTGAAAGCAATGGATGAAGAACTTGAGCAGATCGAAAAGAACAACACTTGGGAGCTGGTTCCTAGACCAAAGGATAAGAATGTTATCGGAACAAAATGGGTCTTCAAAAATAAATTGAATGAAAATGGAGAAGTAATTAGAAACAAGGCTAGACTTGTTTGTAAAGGGTATGCGCAGCAAGAAGGAATAGACTTTGAAGAAACCTTTGCTCCTGTTGCAAGACTTGAAGCCATCCGAATGTTCCTTGCTCTCTCAAGTTTTCAAAAATTCAAAGTATTTCAAATGGACGTGAAATCAGCCTTCTTGAATGGAGACTTGGAAGAAGAAGTATACATTGAGCAGCCAGATGGGTTCATTCTTGGAAATGATCCAAATCTTGTATGCAGATTGAAAAAGGCTCTCTATGGTCTCAAACAAGCTCCAAGGGCTTGGTACTACCGTTTGGACAAATATCTTCATCAACAAGGTTTTTCAAAAGGATCAGCAGATAGCAATCTTTATATAAAAGTTGAAAATGACAAATTGCTAATACTTGTTGTGTATGTAGATGACATTATTTTTGGCAGCAATGAAGAAGCTATGAGTCAAAGCTTTGCCTTGGTCATGCAGAAAGAATTTGAAATGTCCTTGCTCGGAGAAATAACATATTTCCTTGGTTTGCAAATCCAACAAAAGAAAGGAGGAATCTTTTTATCTCAAACCAAGTATCTCAAACAGATTTTGAAGAAATATGGCATGGAAGATGCAAAACCAGTATGTACACCCATGGTCACAGGATGTAGCCTCAGTGCAAATGATGAATCTGCAGCAGTACATCAACCAACCTACAGATCTATGATTGGAAGTTTACTTTATTTGACAGGTACCCGACCGGACATCATGCATGCAGTTGGAATAGTTGGAAGATTTCAGGCAAATCCGAAGGAGACTCATCTTCAGGCAGTGAAGAGAATTTTCAAATATCTTCAAGGGACTCAAAATTATGGCTTATGGTATCCTAGAGATACAGATCTTACACTTCATGCTTATACAGATGTAGATTGGGCCAGAAGCGTGGATGACAGGAAAAGCACAAGTGGTGGTGCCTTCTTTATGGGTTCCAGACTGGTATCTTGGTTCAGCAAGAAACAGAGTTTGATTGCCTTGTCTACAGCTGAAGCGGAATATGTTGTTGTTGCATCTTGTTGCACTCAACTCCTTTGGATGATGCAGACTTTGTAGGATTTTCAAATCACTTGTACACCACCTATCCCCATCTTATGTGATAACACAAGTGCAATCAGCATCTCAAAGAATCCTGTCATGCATTCAAAAACCAAGCACATACCAATCAAGTATCATTTTCTCTGGGAACAAGTGCTTGAACAGAAAGTCAAGTTGGAGTATGTTCCTTCTAAAGAACAAGTTGTTGATATTCTCACCAAACCATTGCCCAGGGAGACTTTTGAATACCTCAGGCAAAAGCTGAGGGTTGTTGATGCATCATCTTATTGTTGAAACTCTTCTGATTTATGGTTGTATATGCATACATGTGTTGGGTGGTTGATTGGTTGAAGATTGATGGTATAGGTTCAGGGGGAACATATAATGCATTGTTGGCATTATGGAGGATGTACAGAAGGAGATCATGGAAGTAGCTGCAATATGTCTCTATCTCTTTCATGGTGGATTATGGTTCTTCGCTGCAGATCTGGTTCATATTCAGGGGGAGCATGTTCTTAGGGGGAGCATAACCCTTTGCCCTTGATGTCAAAGGGGGAGAATGAAGCTGAAGTTTGTGAGGTTGCCATCAAGTCCAAAGGGGGAGATTGTTGGCATTATGTTTCCGGTATGGCCATATGTTACAGATGTTGTACTTGATGGCAACACTCGTGGCAAGGCTCTCAATATGTTGAAAATTAAGAAGTACGCAGGAGATCAGTTCAGAAAGTGCGTACCCGCAGGTACACCGTGAAGGGACCGCGGCCAGATACACAGGTCAGCCGTTCAGGAGGTGCGTACCCCCAGTGCACTCATTTCAAGGCAGAGAAAATCACACGTGGGGTTTCTTATGTTTAACCCTTGGTATTTAGCCGACGGTATTTGTGTTACTATGGTTTTGGCTCGTGGTATTGATCCATGATTTTAGGAGGAGCTTGCCTATATAAAGCAAAGGAGATCACTTGGCTAAGTATCTTTCGCAATTGAATATCTTAAGATCTGAAATATTGGGTTATGGTCTTCAAAGATTGATCTATATGAAGTTGAAAGCAAATCTGTGAAGGGTGATCTCTCGAGCGCATGATCAGATCTGGGCATCTGAGCATCTGTGCCACTCTGGTGGACTGTCTATTCGGCCCTAATCAGAAGTACGCATGTGTTTAACAGGAGAGCTGCGCAGGTACGCAGAGCAGAAACAGAAGATCTCCGTGGGTACGCAGAGCAGAAACATGAGAGTTGCGTGGGTACGCAGAGCAGAAGAAGGAGAACTGCGTGGGTACACAGAGTGACAAAGGTTCAGGTGCGTACGCACAGTAACTGTACGCGGCGCGATAGTATCTCTGGGCGCGTACCTGCAGCAATAGTACGTTGTGCAATAGTGTCTCTGGGTGCGTACCTGCGGTGACAGTACGCAGAGCGGTTAAAGAAACAGTGCGTGGACACACAGAGCGGCAGAAGGATCTCTGCGGGTATACGCAGGGAAGCAGAAGGTGAAGTGCGTAGCGACGCAGGCCACAGAAGGAAAAACTATGTATCTGTCTTAAGATCTTCTGTTGATTGAATTTTTCTGTTGATAAGGTGTTCTGGGTTAGTTCTGTTATTACTGATCTGATTACTGCAGTGGACCGTGTAACTTACATGCACTTGATGTTCATTTGATGCTTTATGAAAAGAAGTAGGGGGTTGTAGCTCCCTTCCAGGAAAGACTGAAAACGAGAGAGAGTTGTAGCTCTCTGCAGGTTGTAGCCTGCGTACTGGTAAAGGACTACACCAATACAAAACCATTGTAAAAGGAGTTTCTAATTTGAAAGAAGATAGAGACATATTGCAGCAGGTGGTTTTCACCCACATTAGGTTTCCACCTTACATCTTGTGTTCTTTGGTGTGACTATCTGTTTTCTTTGTCCATGCTCATTATTTTATGGTACTGACATGCAAAAATATTTCAAAGAACAAATAAGGAAGATTTATTAAAATAATTTGATAATACTGATTCACCCCCCCTCTCAGTATTATTTCCAACAGAAGTGTTGCAGGAGGTCAAAGCAGCGATCTTCAGAATCCCGTAGGATCCCTTGGATTTGATTCAACCAAGTTGGACCACCCAGTTGCGCCATGCATTGGAGTGCTACAATGTGACTGTTGAAGAAGAAGAGGAGGATCCAAGGAATATTAAATTCCCAGGGACAGAAGGTCATTGTGAAGTTGAGGGGCCGCAGATAGAGAATCTAGATATCTCCACACCACTGAAAACAAGAAAAATGAACATTGGGACAGAGGCGGAGCCAAAGTTTGCGAAGATAGAGGACTACTAGGATGATGCTACAGTGGATAAGGTCGTTAAGTTGCTTCGCAAGTACCAGGATTTGCTCCCTACAAAGTTTTCATACCTAAAAGGGATAATAGGCGATTTAGGAGTAATGAGGATAACATTGAAACTAGACACAAAGCCTGTGAAACAGAAGCCATATCGCCTCAATCCTTAGTACAAAGAAAGGGGTCCACTTAGAATTGGACAAAACGTTGGCAGCAGGGACCATTGAATTAGTGGAGGAATCTGATTGGGTCATTCCTATGGTAGTTCAGGAAAAGAAGCAGAATGATGAAATAAAGATATGCGTAGATCTCAAGAAGTTGAATGACATTTGTGTGCATGATCCTTTTCCAGCTTCGTTCACTGATGAAGTGTTAGATAATGTAGGAGGACAGGAAGCATATTCATTCACTGATGGGTTCTCGGGGTACCATCAGATCAATATCGCGTCGGAAGATAGGAGTAAGACGACCTTCACTAGTAAATGGGGATGCTTTCAGTATACTGTAATGCCTTTTGGCACTAAAGAACGCACTAGAGATCTTTTCGCGCGTAGTCAGCACGGCGTTCAAGGACTTTATTCACAAGTTATTGGAGGTATACTTTGATGATTGGATGGTGTTTGGGCTGGTAAAACGCCATGTAGCTATTCTACGCTTGATGCTAGATACATGCCGAAGTATAATTGTATCAACAGTAAAAAGAAAATGTAAATGCAGAGTATTTGAACTTTCCACATAAATTTAAACTTTATGCAGACAATAAACTCCAAGGTTTTTAAAAATCTTACCAAATATGGGTATCGAAGTATAGAATCTTAAAATGCAGCCAACATATGATCTGTAGCGTAAACATTTGGAATATGGCTGAAAAACGTAACAAAATAATGATTATAACTAGGAAATCTACCTCCAAAAACATAATGATAGTAAAAAAATGAGAAACAAGTATGTAGCAAAGAATTTGCAAAAGGATGAACTATAAATATAAGGCAAAGAGTTTATTTAGCATTAAATCTATGATTCTTTAAGAGAAATCTCACCTGTAAATGAAAAACCCTGGAAATCCAAAGAAAGAATACCGAGTGAAAATATAGTTGTGAAATGAGCGCCATTGGAGAGTAATAACCCCTACAAACAAGAACTCTATACAATATGGTGTAGAAATCAAATGGCTAAGACCTGAAAATAGAAATGGAAACCCCGAGTTACAGAGCTCTACCAACAACGAGGCAAACTGGAAGAATGAGAACCTAAAATGACTGACAGGAGTAGTCATTGGGTTACTGTTAAGTTTAGGTATGTTCTGCCCATGATCTGATGTATCATGCTGACCATTCAACATGTAGCTCCTTGCTAATGTGCATCATCATCATTATGCTGCTTACATATCATGCTGCCCATATACATCATGCATCCATATGCTGCTTTATATATCATGTTGCCCAAATACTGCCTATATACATCAAGCATTATGCTGCTTATATATCATGTTGCCCAGATGCTGCCCATATAACAATATATATGTTTTCACCTGCGAGTATATATGTCCATTTTGTCAACCATATACATTTGCTGCGTATGACACTTTATATTCATTCTGGACCAGCGTATATATTACTGCCCAGCATCCAGCGTTTATGTTACAGTCCAATGGCCAGCGCTTACATTCATCATAAATATGACTACGTTCACAATGTATACTGCCTAGCGTATATACAGGATTGTCCAGCGAATGTATATAACCATAACCGCAATGTATGATTGTCGTTCTTTGTATGGACCTGTGCGTACCCAGAATGGACTACGTATGACTGTGCGGGATATATATATCATGATTGCGTTGCGGGTCCTATGATTGCGTTCCAAACAGCGGGGGTCATACATGAGTGCGTTTCATATATAGTTGCGTTCCCAACTGTGGGGAACATGTGGCCTCATGACAGCGACTCCAGAGCCATTTGAATATGCGTGAGTTCTGTGCTTCTATGGCAGTGAACAGATCTCTGCGTTTAGGGCATTAACTTGTCAACAGGTCTCAGCGTTTAGGTGTCTTCATGACTACATCGAAAGTGTCAGCGTATTCTTTGCGCATATATATATATTGTTGTCATTACAGCGTATGAAATGCTGTGTGAAGATATTGTTGTCCCATGACCCGTGAATATCAGTCTTATTCCTTCCTTTACTGCAGTCCTTCCCTTACTGCGGTTTGATGTCTTTCCTTCCCTTACTGCAACTAGGCTCCACTACAGCGTATAAGCTAGGGCATGTATTGATTGCGTGAATGTCTCCCATGACTCCATGAAACCAGCGTACAACATATCCACCATGAACAACGTGTATTATGAGCAGCGTATATCTTATAAGACTGCGTTGAATTAATCTAGACCAGCATACTCTTTTTGTGACTCTCCTTCCAAAAACCCAAGACGTGGAGAGGAGATCACATGAAGAATGAGTGAGCCAATTGACATCAAAACTCTTCTATTTATACTAAAGCGAGGATGATGAATAGACACGTTGGTTGGGCTTCTAGAGCCTACATAATAGTTGGTCAGGTTGATAATAATTTCATAAACAAAATAAATTCATATCTCCATAAATACTTATCCGAATCGGATGATCTTTGGATCAATCCTACATCTCTCTACAAGAGGGATGCAATAAAAATATCAGCTGCCATAAATAAGCTGACCCACATGGAGTTTGGCCCTAGTTGCCAATTTAACAGTTACACAAAAACCGTAATCGTCTTACACAGTCAATCGTCATTGGGTTACACAAAAACCCTAATCGTCTTACACAGTCAATCAAATTCAAACATGTTATCACTATGTTGTAGCAGCTAAACAGCACCCATAACTTTGAGCCTATACGCCCAAATTTTGGGTCCCCTATGCTTTTCAAGGTCTTAGCAGATATCGCTGTCAATTGGAATGGTCCAATTCTTGTTATCAAGGTTAGAAATGTCAGTATGTCCATGAGGCACACTGCCTATGCTTACCTGTCTTGCTTCACCTTGGACATTAAGGCTTATGGCATTTGCAAAAGTTTTATGGCCCCACTTCTCCATTCATGTTTATGTAGTTTGAATGAATTAGGTTTATAAGAAGTTCTCGGAATTATAGCGTACCTTTTGTATGTCCAGGGTTTGGGCAAGACCGCAATTGGAAGCAGCTCTTAATGGAAAGCTAAAACCATTAGCCCTGGCTTACCCATTGTTCTGGGTGTTGCATTTGGAAGACTTTACATTCTCCATATTAGCAACAGGAATCTAATTGGCTTCTTTCCATTAGCACTAGATTACCCATTGTTCTGGGTGTTGCATTTGGAAGACTTTATATTCTCCATATTAGCAACAGGAATCTAATGGGTTCATCCAGACTTGAGCTTATTTTAACAATGGTGTCAATAGACACATCTTATATCAATTATCGTAAGAGTTTTGCTTTATGGCTAAAAGGAATGTGTTCTGTTTTATGCAAAGTTATAAGTGTTATGCGGTATTCCAGTCGGTTACGATATTGCTTTGGATTCACATCTAGTGATCCCCACACGAGGTCACATTCCCAAAGTTTCCACTGCTTTCAAAGTTTTGATGCTGCAGAAACTAATTCTTGAAGCTCATGAATCCAAGAATGACAAGGTGTCCCTTGATGATATTCCAAGAGGTGCAGAGCTGAGTTTTGTGGGATTATAGTCATTGCATTACTAAATTTGTGTACAGATCAAGCATACAGTGTCATTCTTCCTGAGAAATTGCAGACGAGAAAACAAAATGTTTATAGATCAATGTGTTCACCTTTGAAGCTTGGGGAGAGATTTCCAGATTATCCTAAGATTGGAACATTGCATGAAAATGTTGTACATGCAGTGGAATTGTATCGAGATCTCAAGTGTCTTAGAACTAAAGTTCGTGCTTATGGAATTATTGGAGAATATAAGTCGGATGACAGTTGATTTTCTCACAGGGCTTGTTGCAAACTTTGCATATTCACATGGAAATGTGTTTGGACACAATCAAAAGCTAAAAAATTCACTGGAGTGAGGCCAACATGATTCATATTTCAAAATAAACTACACTAATCCATGCATATAGGGTGATCATAAACAGATATCTAGGTCAATCAAAGTTCAAAATTCTCGCTCCTCTGGAACACTTGTTCATGGAACAAGTCCGGGTTCAAATAGTAGTCCTAATTCAAAAACGCTAGTTTCTTCGGATGAGGTTGTGACAATAGGTAGACAAATAGCAAGTGTAGATTATAGACCTCCACTTAAACTAAAGTGGAGCATAACTGAAAGTATAATTCTCCAACGTGATGGCCCTCTTCAGCGTGATGAATATGGGCAAATAAAAATAGCAGATATGTATGGAGTTCCACTCACTTTCAGTGGCAAGGCCTATGATGATATGTTGCTTGCAAAGTTGGAGACTATGCATGCAAACTTTAGAGAACACGGGTTTTCGATGCTTGTATTTAACATGGAACAAGGCCTACCCATCTTTGCCAGAATGGCTAATTTTAAAGTTAAACGTACATATTACTTCTGGTTTGGCTTCTTTGAATACTTAGGGACAGTGGTGAAGGATGCTTTGGCATGGAGATGCTTGATGTTAATTGTTATTTGAAATTGAGTGATTGAAAATATGTGTGTAAAATCACAATTACTTTAAAGCATAATTAGTTCAATTTTAAAGCCTCCGTGGGCTGTCTTTTATTAATACAATGTTGTGATTAAATTATAAGATTTTGAAAATGATTATCGTTATATTTCAGAAATTAGATATATACCTAAACAAAATTGAAATATTTTGATGAATAAGCTTTTTTCTTGGATTTATACATTTATTAAAAAAACTCATGGTGATTCGATAGGAAACCTTTCAGCCAAGCTTTCACAATACAATGCTCACATAATTACTATTTTGACACTTTTTGCATAGTTGATATCCAGCTTCTAACTTTAGAAGGCTGATTTGAACACTTTACAATTGATGCAGAGTGAGTGGTATGTGGATAGCAGAGCTCTCCCTACACTATTCAATATAATTATAATCTCGATGGAATCCTTGATAGGCATGACTAGACTTTCACTTAGGAAGAAGGAAAACCTTATAATTCTGAATGATGCTAGCAGAATCTTCAAACCATTCCAGTAAGCTCGTCATATCTAACAATTCATTTATAATTGAAATGCAATAATATACACAAAGTATAATGTATTTAGTTTTTTCGTTTGTGAATAAGAATATCTTAGAGCAAGAAAGAGAAAAAAATTACCAGGGCATTGATATAGATTTTAATATAAGCTTGAAGCATTACAATTTCAATATATAGATTTTAATATAAGCTTGAAGTAAGAAAATAGTGACACAACCAACTCTGTTTCTTTCAGATCTCCGAGATAATATGAACCAAACATGTCTGCAAATAAATAACTGATAGGTAAACATAATTGATAGGTAAAATTGATAAATAGAATTTGGTGAGAGAATAGAAAAACTAAGACTTGAAAATTTATACATGTATTAATTATATACAGATCATCAAGTCTATTTCATAATAAATTTGAACATGAATATCCCTAAATTTTGTTCAATTCTTGGACCAACAAGACAGTAACATGTAACATTTGCATATGTAACATGTAACATAAGTAGATTTTCTTCTATATAGTCATAAATCCAAACATAAATGGATAGCATTCAAATATGGGTATATAGCTGATTTATGTGCAATGTGTGGCTCTGAATTTAACCCTGGGGGTCAGACTTCTTCTCCTTCTCCTGCCCGTCTTGAGGAGCCTGGGATTGTTGTTGCTGTTGCTTGACTGAAGGGTTCCAATCTTGGCGTAGCCTTCGGAACAGCATGACCTCAGGCTCTGGAATATGAATTGCATAGTGCACCCAACCAAGAGATTGACAAACTCCTAATGCTCTCCATTCATCCTGTGAATGAACGTAATTAAAGTCATTATTTTTATAATATATATTTAATTTTAAAATCAGGGTAAAGCCAAACACCAAATTAGTGTATAATTTGGTGTTTAAGACTCTTTTGTTTGTGAGACAAGGGATTCACTTTCTCAGCGATTTGACTGCTAAGCGGACCCAACACTAAATTAGTGTATAAGATTCCCTGGTTTGTGGGATAATGCAGTTATTTGACTGCTAAATCTACCAAGACATACATACTCTATCTCTATTATTTTGAACCTATTACTTCTTAAGAAGAAACACATGCTCTTCACTATTAGACCTACACAAACTGTATAAAAAAAACATTAAATCATGAATACTGTCCATCTTCTTACCTCTCCCAAAAGTCTAGTAATCGGATGGGTTCGAACAATCTTTCGAGGAAGGATAACGTGCCTGTTTGTAGATAGAAAGAGAATGATCACATTCAACTTTTACACAACCAAACATATATATAAAGAAAACTGAAAAATATGAAGCCATGATCGACCTGTACTCGTATGTATCATCGTAGTATTTTTCTGAATATTGAATGATTTTATCGTACGCCATTTTTCATTCAAGAAATGGGATCAAGAGAAACAAAACAAGTGAATTGCAATAGTGGGTTGTGAGTTGTGGTAGGAAAGATGAATGAGAATAAATGGTGAGGGGAGATCGACTATGGGAAGGCGAACCGACTTCCTTCAAAATTATTCGGAGACTCAGACGGTTCGTTTCTTCACCCCACTGTTTATTCTGCAAGACACGAAATGCGCATCAGTCTGGCTCATTGCATTGCAATTTTTCCTTGTGGGAAAGTAATTAGAGATCTAGCTCCTCATGAGGCATTTGCAATTGGGAGAACTAAAAGTGTACCTTCATGGAGAGGGTAGAAATGGTACTTGTGCCTTTTTGAATCTGTGAGGAGTTCCTCTGTTTGGCGTTCATCATCTCAAGCCAACAATATGGGATCTCCCAGCTCTCTGCGGAATAGAGAAGTTGGTCCTGCACTTTTTGCAAGATTATTTTTTCTGCCTGGTGGCACATCGCAATTTCTATTTGTAATGGCAGTCCCACTAGCCATGGAACAGAGATTTGCGACCTCCTCTAATTACTTTTCACTATAGATTGCAAATCACATTGTGAATTCGAAGTGGTTTCTCATTGCTCATTGCATATGCGATTTGTGACCCCTCACTTCACCTGTTTCATATGATTAATACATTGCGCAATTCTGAGATGCAACTAGCATAAGATCGTAAGTCGCACATCTGGTATCCACTCTCTGCCATCTAATGTTGCGACCTGCGATGGGATTTTAATCTGCGACGTACCCTTTAAATTGAGATGTCTGACTAACACTAGAACCGCAAAATATGACCTACCTAGACTCTCGATTTGTGACGAGAATAAAAGCGCTTATCTGCTAAGTCACAGAGCAAATTTTGAGACCTCATTAACTCAGCTTCTATGTCGTGTCTCCACCCTCTCATCGCACTTTGTCAGCACATTGTCGATGGTTCATTTACCTCATTCAACGTGGGATATATTTAATATCCCTGGAGCACAAGTCGAGATTGATCAATGCATAATCCTTCGTAATCTGCAAAAGGTGTAAATTCTAGTGCCAGCGTTAATTGAAAAGGTACAAGGTGAGGCATCCAAAATGGGTAGAACTCCTGTTCGCTCAATTCATCCATGTTGAGAGCCAAAGACAGCATCATTTTGAGCTTTGTGGTGAAGTATTACGTGCCAGCTACTTCTACCTAGTATATTTGTTGTATTGACACTATAATAATGGGACATCGCTATAACATACATTGTGATGAGGCAAAAAATAGTGTCTGGTGGATACTTGCACAAAAGGTTATTTTGACTACTACTTCCGGATTTGTGGTCTCAATATAAATGATTATACATGTGGGATAGTCGTTGCATGTGTGTATGATCTCAGTTAGCAAGTAATAGTGGGCAGTCTAACCAGCATTCCAAAGCCTCCCCACTCGTGCCTAAAAATCACAGTACTGGATTTAGGGTGGTTATACAAGCTCTTCAGGTTTCTATTGACAGTATTGCATTCGAAAATTGAATTATCTTCCTAAGAGGACATAAAAAGGGCATTTTCTTGCCTATAACAAGACTTAATGCTCAAACAAGACTTTTTACAGTATAATGTTGATGGCTATGATGCTCAAACAAGACTTTTTACAGTGTAATGTTCCTCTCTTAATAATAAATAATAAATCTTTTAACAAAAAATAATATTAATAATAAATAACCATAATATTAAAAAATACAAGAAAATAAATAATAAACAATGAAAAAAAGGGGTGCTAGATAGATACTTAAGGTGGTTGAGAGGAAGTGTCACAACAAAGGTAAGAAATCAATAAGAAGAGGCAACCTATTTTAGAACATAATGGAAGAGTTTGGTATAATCATAACTTGGTACTCTAAAGGTATCACTATAAGGTCTATCTAAGAATGATGCACATAAAGAAGAAAATATTGGCAATCAACTAATGAAGTTGAATAATCATGGTAATAATGAAGGTCATTTTGAAGGAACCTTGAAGGTATGATGACATAGATTAAAGAAGTAAATCCGTAATAAAATTGATCAATTGGAGGAGATAAGTTGTGTGCATGACATCTATAATAGTTTTTCCCTCTAATGGAAGGGGAACTACATGCACACACTCCATGCGTCTACATGAAACTTTATTGCTTTCTTGTTTTATTTCTTTTTTATAGCTTTACTATTTTTTTACTATTTTCTTGTTTTATTTCTATTTATTTTTATTTATGGTTATTTATTATTTATTACTATTTTTTATTTTTTTTATTTTTTTATTCATTGTTTATTATTTATTTTCTTGTATTTTTTTAATATTAAGGTTATTTATTATTTTTATTATTTTTATTATTTATTATTAAAGGATTTATTATTTATTATTATTTATTATTTATTATGAAGGGAGGACATTACAGACAGGAGACGAAGGCTTTAATCTTATGATCAAATTTCAAGGTTGTTTGAAAAGGTGTTTTGATGGTGTCAGTAACTTTTGAAGCAGTCGAGTTTGATGAAATAACTAATTACCATTGGAT
This sequence comes from Pinus tabuliformis, assembly GCA_031772625.1. Lineage (NCBI taxonomy): Eukaryota > Viridiplantae > Streptophyta > Pinopsida > Pinales > Pinaceae > Pinus > Pinus tabuliformis. Next base: position 251,169,502 of record CM062808.1, on the reverse strand, counting down.
TCCTTGGGTTTGATTTTGAAGACTAAATACTTGAACCTGCCCCAAAGTTCAATGATAGTCAACTTTGAACTTCCAACTCGGTCTACAATAATATTCAAACAAGTTTCGTTGAGCATATCCTGCAAGGACAAGGAAAATGCCAAACTAAAAGTTGTTAGTGATTTTAGGAATTATATTGTGTAGAATGTGTAAAGTAGTACAGTTGGACAGATCACACATTTTACACAGTATGATTCCGGAAATCACTAACAATATTAAAAACTGTGGAAGTCTCCAATCTCCCAAACTAAAAGTTGTTAGTCAAAGCCATACACACAACATTATGGCACTTCTAAAGATCTTAAATGTGCTCCTTTGGGCGCTAATTTTGAGTTCATGTCCCAACAGAAAATCTTCTAATATTCTTCATAAGAGATAGGAGCAATCAATTCCCCTTCATAAAGGGCCAAGGGATGAATTTTGTTTGGGACTAACAACCCTTTGAATGTTAGTCTGGTATTGACTCATGGAAGTATTACACAACAATGGTTGGCAAATTAATGGATAAGCAAGGTATTACTAGGCAGTTTCACATGTTTTTCACCATGTACAAAGCTATATGGTTCAACACATGAGCAGAGAGACATGCACACAATCCATTTTATACCATGCCCATAAATAGAAAAGAGGAAACATGGATGTTGACCTATGCAAAGAAATATGGAGTTGAGCCATGAATTTCAAATAGGGGCTTCTCACAAATGTAGAAAATGATCCTAAAGATAGAAAGTTGTGTAACTAGGGTTTCGATCGACAAGAAAATTGGCTCCACGTAGGCTTCAAGGATCATTTAGTAATACCAAAGACACAACATCACAGTTGGTTAGTTGATGATCTCTTCCATAAAAATGGGGTGTGGTAATAGGAAAATGTACATTCAATACAACAAATGAACATCACAACTTTGTTCATCAGCTAATACAAGCCTCCATGGCTTAGCAACAACATCGGAAACAAGTGTTTTAGGGTTTCAAATGGCCATCTCTACTATCCTCATAATGTCTTCTCTCATAGTGTAAACACTTCTTATCATAATGTCAACAGTTATGAAGAGATAAATTGGGCATGTAATAGTCATTAGACATAAGGTAGTCATGAGGGTAGGTGAACAATCACCTCATTTTTATAAATATACCCTCATGTCTCATTTGAAGACACTTTGGCACTTGATCTAGGCTAACTTTAGGTAGTTGTTCTATGCTTAGGGAGTTAAAGGCATTTAACTCTTGATAGCTAGTAGGGTGAGTTGTGGTGAGGCTAGGGTTTTGCTTTGGAAGATGGTATGAACAGCTCATGTTCCACTACTTGGCCTTGATGGACTTGTTGAATATGTACTCAAATTTGCAACAAGGATAATAGGAAGTTCTTCACTTTCAGCATGGATTCCTATGCGTCTTTAGGGTGGTTGTATTGGCTTTCATGTATTTCCATATTGTTTGTATGTGTGCTTTCATGTGGGAAATATGTTAATGAACTCATTCGTGGCTTATGGCTTGCATGTCTACTTTGAATCTTTGCTTTCCACACAATGTCAATAACTTATTGTGAATTGATTTGTAGTTAACCTCTAGCATCTTTCCTCTTCACATATCTCTGAGATGGTTTTAGCTCACTAATCCTTCTTGTGGCATGCTTCTCGTTGTTTTGTCGTTACATTCTTGTATCATGTTCTATGGTTTGTCAATCTTGAGTTGACCTTGTTCCCATTGCCCGGGTATTTCTTTCTTCTCTCACTCTGACATCTCCACATTTTACAGCCAAGAGTTGTAGAGCAAAACATTCATGGTGGCAGTCAAGCCCACATATTGGATGGGGATCCTATCCCAAACGATGTGATGTCTAATTGGGAATTCACACAGGGGAGACCCCCTAGCTGTTGGAGGTATATTTCCCCCCGTCAACACATTGTTGATGCTATGGTTACCGAGAGGCGTAGTGGCACCATAATCATTCAACACACGGAGTAATCAATTTATGTGGAAAGTTCAGGAAACATAGAATGAGAGACATAGAAATGTAAATATATAGATGTGAAAGAATTTATAAAACATATGTTTTATAATCGATATATTAAAACATTGCTAAATGTAACTGTTGGAAATAACACTGAGAGGGGGGTGAATCAATATTATCAAATCAATATAACTTTTCCATTTCCATATTAAGATTCATATACGCTACTTCAGTTAAGGAAAACTGTGTATACGCAACTGTGTGTAAAGCAACAAGCGTATATCCAGTAAACTTATGATTCAGTTAGTTGATCCTTAATAAGTGCATCAGAACATTACTAACCATATGAACAGTAAACAGGAGTAGTAAAATAAAACAGATCATCACACACAAGAACCACACGTGAACACCATGATGTAAGGTGGAAACCCAATGTGGGTGAAAACCACCTGCAGCAAGTCATCTCAATCTTCTTTTAATAAGAAACTTCTTTTTACAATATTTCTGTACTGGTGCAGTCTTATACCAGTACACAAGCTACTACCTGCAGAAGGCTACAACCTTCTCGTTCTCCAGACTCTCCTGGAAGGGAGCTACAACCCCCTTAGCTCTTGTACTATTCGATCCATTTACTAGTACATAGGTGTTGGCCTACTGAATGCTCCAACCTTCACTCGTTTTCCAGCTGCTACTGGAAGGGAGCTACCACCCCCTTAGCTCTTGTACTAGCTGATGTACTAGTACGTAGGTGCCATCCTACAGAAGGCTACAACCTTCTCTTTCCTTCCAGGGACCACGTTTCATAAATTTTCAAACTGGATCCATGAATATCAATCAAACATCAAATAGATCTACAATCAACCAACTTCCTTGTACAAATACTGAATCAATAACTTCTCAGAACACAGTACCAGTAACCAAACAACAATTCAGAACCCTGAACACTACAGTAATAGACAAAAGCAGCTAAAACATATTTCAAGAAAAAGTTCGCAACTTCACCAATAGAAACCTGCGTACGTTCGCAGTATTCACTTCTTTAACCTGCGGGTATCCGCACCTCTGCTGTGTCGAAACTATGGGTATCCGCACCTACGCTCTGTCAAACCCGCGTATATCTACACATGCGTTGTGTCGAGCCCTGCAGGTATCCGCGCCTGCGCTGTGTCGAGCCTGCGGGTATCCACGCCTGCGCTGTGTCAAACCTGCGGGTATCTGCGCCTGCGCTGTGTCAAACCTGCGGGTATAGATAATTTATCAGACTTCAATTATACCCCAGATTATCAGATTTACAGATCTGATCATGCGCCAAAGAGATCTTGACCCATCAGTAGATCCGTCTTGTAATGCTCAAGTTTCTCCTTGATTCAGGTCCAGCTATAACTCACCAACCGATCACCAGTATTTCAGATCTTGCTCTTCTCAAGATATTCAACACATCAGTTCCCCAGCCAAATGATCTCCTTTCCTTTTTATAGTCTAGGCCTTACTCAAACCATGGTCCAAAACCATAGAGATCCAATACTAGGGACCCAAAACCTAGGTTCAATACTTTAGATGCAAAACCACGGACCAAAACCATAGGATCAAAAATGTCGGACTAAATACCATGGACCAACCATAAGATTTCCCACGTGTGCGCTTTTCTCTGCATGAAAGTGCATGTACTTTACGTCCGCACTTTTTGTTCGGAGAACCTGCGTACATGTCCGCAGATTTTGTTCGGCGCGCCTGCGTATGTCCGTGGCTTTGTGAATAGGAACCTGCGGGTATCTCATTTTCTACTATTTTAAGAGCCTGAACATCAATTCTTTTCTACTAACTTGCTGCACTATGATTTGTCATCTATGTGAGTTGCCATCAAGGACAACACTTGTATCATAATGCCAACAATCTCCCCCTTTGGACTTGATGGCAAAGCTAACTTGTCGTACTGAGAATTGTCATCTGATTCCTTTGAGTTGTCCTGCATCTCATCACATCTGATATCTCTTTTGTAGATTCATCTAGTTATATATATGTGAGTTGTTCTTCTACGAGTGGGTTGCCATTAAGTACAACACACTACTGCCAACAATCTCCCCCTTTGGACTTGATGGCAACAACACCAAAACACTCTCCCCCTTTGACATCAAGGGCAAAGGGTGAACCAAGATATTTTCTTTCCTTGATAAGCATTCCGTTGTCCATACTCCCCCTGAGTACCTGCTGAAATCTATGATTGGGCCCCCCCTTTGTATATGCCAAGTTGTACCAAACTGTCCATGCTCCCTTTGAGTACATGCTAAAATCTCTGCTCTGCTGAAGTGTGTTTTTCATGCTCCCCCTGACTGTAAGCAAGGTCTACAAAGGATGTTCTACAAGAAGAACATGACTCTATCATGAATGACCTTCCTATCACCAAAGACTCATACATACATCCATCTCCCAACCAAGTGGGGATATACCAAATACCAATTGTTTATACATGACTGAAATATTACATCATCTTTCCCATGCATAATGGGGGTACAAATTACATCATATGACCAAAAGGGATTCATCAAATGACTACAATAGATAGAGACAAACTGAGTCCTTTACATGACATTTATAATAGAGACCAAACATAAGATCATGATAGTCATCAGCAACTATCATACACAATGTATAATCTGCTCCATAATCATCTAACAACAGCTTCTAGACCTGCAACCTGTATATGATCATTAGTGTATAAGTCATCAACAGGGTATGTCTGCATCAACTCATCCTTTTGAACAGAATTTTGCATATGATATACAGAATCATTCACAAAACACCATAGCCATCTCATCAACATCAAGATCTGCATGATCCAAGTATCATCACTTGGGAGCTTCTGCATCAACCAACATGTGTAAGTATCAACCTATCATCGTACAGGTGAGAACTCATCATTATCATGTCTCCAACAATGCAACTTTGAGTAATCATCCATGTATCCAGCACTATGTATCTTGAGCTCAAGATCATTTTTCAAGACAGCAACAATCCTCATCCACATGAGCGCCAAGAACTATAGGAATCCTGCATCATAATTGTATTATATGATCTTTATGCATATGACGGCAGCAGCATATGAGTGACTCATCATCAAGTGTATTCAAGCTTTGTACTTCTCCTTATCCTTATGAAGATCACCTTGTAACACCATATATGCATCCACAAATCTGATCAGAACACCAACTATGTAAACCCAAGAATCATATGAGATTTTGTCATGGACAACTCATAACCATATCAGAGCAAGATGTATCATTTAGCCATATAAGCATCATCACTAAGGACTACTAACCATAATGCCAACAATGTATTATCAAAAGCATATGCTCCCCCTGAACCTGTGCCATCTTGCTTACTGTCAGATCTGATCATGCATATATTAGCAAGAAGTATCATCATCCACAAGTTAAGATCAAATCACTCCTAAACATCTTACAAGTACCAAGACATTTCCACACAACATCAACAGATTGTAACCATTATGAAACAGAGCAAATAATGGACTGAATCATATCAGACCCCTTTTCCTGAGCCTGTCCTATTGCTTTTCCTCAAACTAACATATACGCGACTGTGCAGTAACCAACTCGCGTATATACGCGACTTCCCTTTATGAAACTTACATATGAGATTTAGGACACTGCAGTTTTGCACTTTCAGGTTCCTCTGAGTCTGTTATGTTTGTATATTGTGTTGTGCCACATCTTTCTGACTGTACTTCCTTCTTCTTCCATATCTTCAAGTGTGATGATGTTTTCTCCTTTTGGTATGGTGCCTGTACTTTGTTCCTGCATTCCTTTGCTGTATGTCCAAGCTTGTTACATGCATAACATCTTACATGTTTCATATTCCTTCTATAGCAATCAACAGCTCTGTGACCAAACATATTGCAAGCAAAGCAATATCCCTTAAAGTACCTAGAACGTGATGATCTTTCTAAGTGATAGTCTTGAACCATTCTTCTTCTGCATCTGGCTGCAACATGTCCAAGATTATGACATACATAACATTCAACATTATTCATTTGAGGAATTGACCGACTATTATTTCCATAGTTAGGAATAAAAGATTTTCTTTGAAGAATTTCTTTCCTTGGTTGTTGATGGGATTGACCTCTCATCTCCTTGTTGAGCATTTCATATTTTACATTAAAGTCCCTTGTCTTACTTTGTGAGCTAGATTCTCCTTCCACAGATTCATGAAAACCAAGACCCGTTTTGATAGCAGGAGACCTTTGACTACTAAGAATATCATCCAAGATCTTAGTACTATCTCGAAATCATAAGAGCTTATCCTTTTCTTCTAAGTTATCTTTAAGAATATTTACCTCAACCTGATGTTGCTCCTCCTTTTCATGATACTGCTTCTTCATGTTTTCTTCAGCTTTTCTTCCTTCTTCCAACTGATGTCTTAGTTCAAGAACTTCAATTTCTTGTTTTTCAAGAGCTTGGAGTAGTTCTTTATTCTGCCTTTTTGATTCTTCAAGATCTTCTTTTAGCGAGAGGATCGTAGCTTCAAGACTTTCATAGTGACTGGATCTGTCTCTAAGTTTCTTGATTGTCGTGCTCCTTTCATTGACTTCATTTCTTAATGATGTCACTTCATCCTGCAATTTTTGACATTGATCTTCCTTGTCCTTGAATAACTTCCTTACCTTGTTTCCTTCCTCTAGTTGAGCTTTTAGTTTGGTAGCTTCTTCTTTGGAGGCACATTCCCTTTTGTTCAATAGATCTTGTTGATCTCTAATTTTGTCTGTAAGCCTTTTAAATTCTACCTCTATTTGATATCTTTCTTGCTCACCCATAAGAAAAAATTCAGTTGTTTCGCTATCACTTTCATCATCTTCAAATGGATGGATAAATGTATCACCAGAGTATAACAAATTCATAACTGCTAGTTATTTTGCTTGTTCATCTTCATTCTGAAGAGATTCTGAATCTGAGGTGCTTCTTCCACATATTCCCCAATTGATTCTCCCACTGTCATAGCTCTTCTGAGATGTCTTCTTCTTCTTAGGTGCTTTCTTCTTAAGCTTCTTTCCCATTGATCTACGGATCTCCTTCAAGCGATCAAGCTTCTACCAAAGGACCTGCTCTAATACCAATTGTTGGAAATAATACTGAGAGGGGGGGGGGTGAATCAATATTATCAAATCAATATAACTTTTCCATTTCCATATTAAGATTCATATATGCTACTTCAGTTAAGGCAAACTCTGTGTATATGCAATTGTGTGTAAAGCAACAAGCGTATATCCAGTATACTTATGATTTAGTTAGTCGATCCTTAATGAGTGCATCAGAAAATTACTAACCATATGAACAGTAAACAGGAGAAGTAAAATAGAACAGATCATCACACACAAGAACCACACATTAACACCATGATGTAAGGTGGAAACCCAATGTGGGTGAAAACCACCTGCTGCAAGTCATCTCAATCTTCTTTTAATAAGAAACTTCTTTTTACAATAGTTTTGTACTAGTGCAGTCTTATACCAGTACACAGGCTACTACCTGCAGAAGGCTACAACCTTCTCATTCTCCAGACTCTCCTGGAAGGGAGCTACAACCCCCTTAGCTCTTGTACTAGTCGATCCATTTACTAGTACGTAGGTGCCGGCCTACTGAATGCTCCAACCTTCACTCGTTTTCCAGCTGCTACTGGAAGGGAGCTACCACCCCCTTAGCTCTTGTACTAGTTGATGTAATAGTACGTAGGTGTCGTCCTACAGAAGGCTACAAACTTCTCTTTCCTTCCAGGGACCACGTTTCATAAATTTTCAAACTAGATCCATGAATATCAATCAAACATCAAATAGATCTACAACCAACCAACTTCCTTGTACAAATACTGAATCAATAACTTCTCAGAACACAGTACCAGTAACCAGACAACAATTCAGAACCCTGAACACTGCAGTAATAGACAAAAGCAGCTAAAACATATTTCAAGAAAAAGTCCGCAACTTCACCAATAGAAACCTGCGTGCATCCGCAGTATTCACTTCTTTAACCTACGGTTATCAGCACCTCTGTTGTGTCGAACATGCGGGTATTCGCACCTGTGCTCTGTCAAACCCGCGTATATACGCGCTGCGCTGTGTCGAGCCCTGCGGGTATCCGCGCCTGCATTGTGTCGAGCCTGCGGGTATACACGCCTGCGTTGTGTCAAACCTGCAGGTATCCGTGCCTGCGCTGTGTCAAACCTGCGGGTATATATAATTTATCAGACTTCAATTATACCCCAGATTATCAGATTTACAGATCTGATCATACACCAAAGAGATCTCGACCCATCAATAGATCTGTCTTGTAATGCTCAGGTTTCTCCTTGATTCAGGTCCAGCTATAACTCACCAACCGATCACCAATATTTCAGATCTTGCTCTTCTCAAGATATTCAACACATCAGTTCCCCAGCCAAATGAACTCCTTTCCTTTTTATAGTCTATGCCTTACTCAAACCATGGTCCAAAACCATAGAGATCCAATACTAGGAACCCAAAACCTAGGTTCAATACTTTAGATGCAAAACCACGGACCAAACCATATGATCAAAAATGTCGGACTAAATACCATGGACCAACCATAAGATTTTCCACGTGCGCGTTTTTCTCTGCATGAAAGTGCGTGTACTTTACGTCCGCACTTTTTGTTCGGAGAACCTGTGTACATGTCCGCATCTTTTGTTCGGCGCGCCTGCGTATGTCCGCGGCTTTATGAATAGGAACCTGTGGGTATCTCATTTTCTACTATTTTGAGAGCCTGAACATCAATTCTTTGCTATTGACCTGCTGCACTATGATCTGTCATCTGTGTGAGTTTCCATCAAGGACAACACTTGTATCATAATGCCAACAATCTCCCCCTTTGGACTTGATGGCAAAGCTAACTTGTCATATTGAGAATTGTCATTTGATTCCATTGAGTTGTCCTGCATCTCATCACATCTGATATCTCTTCTGTAGATTCATCTAGTTATATATATGTGAGTTGTTCTTATACAAGTGGGTTGCCATCAAGTACAACACATGCATCATACTACCAACAGTAACCAGACAAATGAAAATAATATATTATGGTCAAGATTGGGGTGTAGATTTGTGTGGATATAGTCTCGTAATAATTATAATGTTAATGGTTGCCATATGTAACTATCTCATGTAATTGATAAGAAATCTAAAGTATCATATACCCTAAGAGCAAACATTTTGAAATACAAGGAATACATTAGGTCATGGAATTGATAAGCAATCTAAACTATCATATACCATAAGAGCAAACTTTTGGAAATACAAGGAATACATTATATATATATATATATAATGCCTTTATGGATTATATGGTTCAGTAGGAGATAATTTTTTATGTACTTTAGAATTTGATAGATATAATTTCCCATTCTAGATGCAAAAGAGAAACTAGGTTGTTTGTGTACATCTAGGATAAGAATATTGTCATTGCCAAGGTATCAAGGTATTGTTTATAAGGGAGAAAGAAAAATTATAAGCATTATGTTATAATGAATTAGGAACTAGATTATTGATATGTATGCAAGAAAGAGATGTCCTTAAAAATGTAAGACACGAATATGTGATAGATCTAGTTCTTGGTACTAGTTATTAAGGTCATTGAAAATAGATGAAACAATTAATTTGAAGGAAGAATGTAAACAATGAGATCAATAGAAAAATTTAAATGGATTTTAAAAAAATGTGACTACAATGGGGTTAATTACACAATGTTACATATCATTTACAAAGAGAAATTATGATTTAACACAAGATTTTACAAAGATTTGTGCAAGTGTCATGAACAACATTGAGGATGAAATTGTAAGTTTCCTTATTTATATTTATGCGTTATGCATTATAGTAAATATCATTATATTTTTTTATAACTTATTTATCATTGAAATGTTATATATTGTTTAACAAGATTTTACTAAGTCTCTTTCAGTATGTTAGAGTTAATTTATTATACAAAGACATATTATGGATGTGATCAGTGATTTTCATACAGATAAAGAAGAAGAAGAAATGAAAGAAACGAAAAACAATAGAACCTAAAATTACAAGAGTAGATACAAGGGATTAGGAAAGGACTAAGAAACATCAATCTAGTAAGGCTGAAAAGGTTACATTTGAACATGTGGAAGCTGAAGATTAAGAATATTTTTCCATTGGTGACAATGAGGCTAAAATTATTATTGAAAAGAAGAAGAGCCATAAAAAACAAAAAAGAAGAATGCCCATGGATGTTTCTATTCCAGTTGATGATGAGGAGATTGTTAATTTAGAAGAAAATTTGTTAAATGATAAGAGGAAGAAATCAAATGTTGTTGGTCATTTTGAAAAAATCATGGGTGTCACTGAAGATCATAGTGAAAGCTCTAAAGGCAGCAGGGAAATCATAACACCATGCATTGATTTAGAGGATGATATTGTTAACACAAAACAAAATGTCATTCAAAATCAATTGAGGAAGAATAACTTGGTTGATGATGGTCATACATTTCAGTTAAATGTTAGAAATATTTATAAACCAACAAAAGGGAAATCTAAATACCAAATTAGAAATTAACACCACCTACATGTTCATAACTTGAAAGGTACAATCCATATGCACATGTGGTTGACAATGTGGTTCTTGTTGATTCAATTGAAGTTCCCAACAAAGAGGTATTTGATAGATCATGAAGTTTTAACAACAAATATTATGTAATTAGGGGAAACCATTCTGAAGAGGTTAGAAAAGAATTGATATGACAATATCCCAATAACCCAATTTTTAAAATAGTAAAATGTATCATTTATGTTGGTTTAACGGATACATAAGAAAAGTCATTGGCATGGAATCACAATACAAATAATGAGTATAGGAAGTCTATGACTTTCATCCAAAGGGTCAGATTTATTCATAGTGAATTTAAAGAAAAATGTGGTGGGAATAAGGTAAATGTTAGTCAAAGCTTCTGAAAGCAATGTTGTATGGAAATATATTGTCCAAATGATGAGGAAAATATTAATGCAAAATGTTTTAGAGTAAGTGATTCATTTATAAGTGTGGATACATTTTTCCAGTTTGGATTTGTAATTGGGGAGATATGGATATTTTCAACATGCTAGAGAATATTGGCATTAAATCCTTAATATGTACCAGTAGTGTTAGAAAATCAGAAAGGCAGAAATATTTTCCTTATATAGATAATTACGTGTGATATTCTTATGTTTTCTTATGTTCTTCTATTATCTTTTAGTTCATCAAAAAATTACCAAAACAATAGCACAAAGATTACAGACACCAGATATAGGTGGACAGACAGGGAAAAACCCCTATCTAGGGGAAAACCCAGTAAAAAACTCTTCCTTAATAACTTCCTAAGATAATCCAAGACTCTTGACAAACATCATCCACACCAATTCAACCCTTTCTTCCTTCTGTAGATGATAACTACTTCGAATTTGCAGTAACAACTGGTAGCAACACCTTCAACCTAGCAGAAGCAACTTCGACCTAGCAGCAGTAACTTCGACCTAGTAGAAGCAACTTCAACCCAACATTTAGCCGAGCAACAACTTTGACCCAGCAGTAGCACTTCGATCCTCCAGTACTAGACCAGAAACCCAAAAACTTTGATCTTGATCTTTCGAGCACTTCTCTTCTTTAGATGATAACTACTACTTTGCAATAATAACTAGCAGAAACACCTTCGACCTAGCAGCAAAAACTTTGACCCGTAGTTATCCCATCGAAACTTCGACCTAGTAGTTAGCCCAGCAACAACACTTTGATCCTCTAACAGTAGACCAGAAAATCCACACATGTGAGAAAGGGATGACCCAAAAACTTCAACCTTGGTATTTCCAGCACTTCTCCTTCTCTTCTTGGAATTTCACACTTTTTCTGCCTCCTTCTCTTGGATATCAAACTTGTGAGTGAGTTATGTCCAGATGAATTCGAACTACTCCAATATATAGGCTTCTAGTGAGGTCGAATTACCTAGTTTGAGGCTGACTTGATCTCCTTGAGGTCGACTTGGTGTGGAGGTGACAAATACCTAATTTCACTCAATAATCAATCTTTTTACATGAATCAAAAGCCCAAGAAGGGTCTCCTTAAATGGACAATGACTCTAATGGCTCAGATTAAATCTTGGAAGTACTCAATGGGGAATTTGACCTAAAACATGATGACCCAAACATGAAACCCATGCTTTAATAAGTCATATTAATAATAATAATAAAATTATTTTTTTCCTTTTGATAAATACATTTCATTATGACTCAAATACAATTTATGAAGACCGAACATAGTTACATTCTTCAACACTCCCTATTAACTAGGGAGGTATTCATACTTACATATACAAGTACATGGAAGATCTTAAAACACACGAACCATGAAGATTTTAGGCACTTACAGTGCCATGAACTAGATTCCTAACTAGGGAAATCTATCAAGGTGGGACTAAGATGGGCTAAAGCTTTCATCCAGTCTAGATACCATTAGGCTTACTTGTTAACCATCAACCCAGGGATCTAGGTGTTTATCCATGGTCAAAGCTCCATGACCAACGCCACCCTCCCTACTATTTTGGTATATAGACATCAACAGATATGTCAGCCAGATGTCCTCCCATGCATTTTACACACCATGCCTCAACACATCAAATCTCTCTAACCTAAAGCATGATTTTCAAAAAAAAAAATTAAGAGATTTACCTGAAGAGTCACAACCCCAATCAACAACAACCTTTCAAATACTCATGAGGAAACACAAACCTTCAAGGTCTTTTTACTTCTTGATGTTGCCTCATAATTCATCATAGTAGGACTTTTAGGCTTCCCAAACAAATCTTGACAAAGGTTTCCTCAATCATTCAGCTTCCTTTCCTAGTTCTCATGTAGCAACCAAAACCTAATTTCCTTCTTTCAACAGCACCTCAATATGCATTCTCCAAATTCTTCTTTAAGGTATCCATCATGACTATAATATGCCCTCCATCTCAACTCGGGATATATATTATTTTCTTTATTCAAGCTCCCTCTTAACTTAGGGAGATCAACTTCTTTTCTATGACATCGGAGAATTTTCATGGTTTCCATCCTTCTTATTTTTATCATCATCATTCACATATCTTCCTTTATCATGCTTATCAAATCAATGAAAATCTTCATCATCCTAAAGATTATGCACCTTCACAACTTAGATAGCAAGTACAACCAAAAATATATATAGAATCATGAAGTTTAACTTTATCAAAATCATACAATAATGTAAGCATTGGACTTTAGAAAAAAACTTAAACTTAGTTAGGTTTACAAACAAGAGACACATACATTTATACTTCCACTACTTGCATGAGTTAGGTTATAGCCCCTAGATCACATCAGTAACTCAATCAAGATATCAGTCTCACTATATCTAGGGCCTCAATATTTCTTCTAGAGATTGACATGTTCTATTGTAATATATTTCAAACCCTAGAAACAATTCAAACAAGTATAAATCTACAATCTTTAGAATTCATATGTTAGACTTCTACTAGGATTTAATGTAAACCCTAGATTCCATACATGAGACACTAAGTCCTAGATGTCAACCAAAAACCAATCACAACACAATCTAAGGTTTCAACTAAATAACCAACTTTTGTTAGGGTTTGTTGTAAACCCTAAAAAATTTCATCGCATTGGGAGCAATATCATCTCATCATATCCTAGAATATCAAACTTTTACTAGGGCTTAGTTACAGACCCTAGAACTTATCAACAAGTAGGTTAGCACAAATACATATCTAGGATAATCATGCACAAGCATATCATAACACATATAGGACCTAAACGACCATGATTATCCTCAATATGTAGTGCTCAAAATTATGCTCAAAAATCAAAGTTGTCATAATGGTGTGGAACCTAAACGACCATGTAGTGCTCGTCATCCTGAATATGGCGCAACTCGTTTCGTGCGACAGAGACACCGTATGCTCCCAGAAACGTGATCTGTTTGTTTTCCCAAACATGCAAATTTGGTGTAGGAGCTAACAGGGATGCTGACTGGGCATCTGTATAGCCCAGTCATCAAAAAGAATATTCCATGGAATATCCTCAAAATATTCCTTGCAGGTGGTGAATCGGAAGGTAACAAGTGTCAGAATTTCATTGGTCCGCGTTAATAAAGTCTACCCCCAACGTATTGTTGTGGCTAGCAACAACCCCCCTTCTTATTTAGTGTTATTCCTAATACTAATAAGTGGGGAACCTTAGTTAATAATTTAAAAAATCAAAATAGTGCTTAAATTTCCTTTTCAAATAAAATTACCATCATAAGCTTAGGAAACCCCCCTTGAAAAATCTAAAAAAATCCAAGTTTTATGATAAGGTAAGATAAAATCTTTCCTTAGGAAAATCGCATCGCAAAAAGATGACAGCATACCACCCTATAAGCTGAATTCCAATATTGCGAGATCGCGATATGCGATAATAAACAAATATCGCATCGCATTCAGCATAACTTACATCGAAAAACTTTAATTTGCCGATATGCGATGACGCCGATCGCAAATCGCATTTCGCAGAAAACAGGATAACAAAGATTGTAATGTGTAACTTTTATGCGATCTGCGATATTGCGATATTGTGATATTGCAATTTCGCGATACAGTGACAATGCGATAATGCGATGTTACGGTTCTGCGACGTTGTGATTTTGCGATATTGCGATCTGCGATGTTGCGAAGCAAATCGCTTCATCGTAGATCTTTCAAGCTTGTTATTCAAGAAAAGTATTTTCCATAAACTGACACCTGGTTATGAGCTTTAATACTAATAAATGAGTTAGTTGCCAGTTATTAATGGAATATGGGTTCATGCTTATCAAAGAATCATCTCACGTAAGGTGATATACTTGATGTGTCTGCAGCATTTTAAAACTTTCCCATCACCCTTCCTTGTCATTCATTTTCACTTCACTTGTGAATTGCAGGAACGAAGAATAGAGGCCAATACAAAGCAATACGCAGGATAAAATGGGAAAGAAAAGCAAAGCTCCGAGCTCCGAAGAAAAAGAAATGACGCCCTTGTATACAGACACGGCCTGTAACAAAGACGTAGGAATTGCTACGTGGGAAGGCATGTATAATCTGCTAGAAGAAGAGAATCCCAAAGTAATGGAGGTTGTTGCTAACGTGGGCTCAAATAGTTCTTCTGAGGCATCCATCACAGAGCTAGCTTGCTCATTCTTACACCGGATAGCAGCAAGACCCAAAATTATCCCATACACGGACATGGTGAAGTGGATACTGGACAACGTTGATATCAGAAATAGACAGTTTGAGACTTCGGGTCATGAGCTTACCGAATTATTATTTTTACAAATTTCGAATTTTATATCTGCTGGAAGGAAAAAAAAGCGCAAAAGGCGAAAACGCATCAAGGAAACCCGGATCAAGAAATGGAGGCAGTTTCCGATGCGCGATTAGCGCCTAGCGCTAATCGCGCATCGCTGAGAAAAATTTCTCGAAAAAGAAAGCTGCTAATTGCCCAGTCACCTGCAAGCCCCGAAAATTGCAAGAAAACGACGGTAGAGACAGATTGGAAGCAGAAGGCAAAAGAAAAGGCAGAAGCAATCCAAGGGTTAACCAAGTTGAACTGGGATTATTACTGGGCATACTTGGTAAAGCCACATAGCCAATGGATGACTATTAAGTGCATCATCAATTCAGCCGAAAAAATGGCACCAGCTCTTGTCGATTCTGTTTTCTCAGCTCAGCTAAAATCGGAAGTCGGCCAGCCGACTCTTCTCAAACAGATGCTGCATGCATGCGATTTCAAGGACCAAATACAGAAGTAGTTTTAATTTTAGATTCAATTTTAGTTTTAATTTTTTTTTATTTTCCTGAAATGAGGACGGTCATTTAAACCGCATCCTACATTTTTGTAATAATTTATTTTTAGATTTAGTTAGTAGTATTTAAACCCTTCTCATGCATTTAGAGAAGGGTCCTGAAATTTATCAAAAACGTATCCTAAGAACATGCACTTCTATACCCTCTGAGGAGGTTTTGATGAATGAATGGAACAGGATTTATTGATGTTTGCATTTGATATCTACTACTGATGTTGCACTTTTGTACTCTTAGTGGATATTTGATCAAGAAGAGATAAATCGTTATCGCTTGAAGCTCATGAGTAGGACTAGTTATAAATGGTATTTCTATCTCTTAATTATTTATGCCTTGTGGTAAAGTGATTTTCATGTTCAGTTATTTATATATTGATGTATGAATGCCTGAGTTATCATTTGGCACTTTTGTATGGTGATAGCTATTTATTTATGCTCAGTGTATGAATAGCTTACTATGTGATATGTTTCTCACAACTGTTTCGTCTAACTTTTTATACGAAGTGGTTCATCTTTATTGAATTCTTTTCTAATAACAGTTGAATGATCTTTATTACCAGTTGTTGTTTGAAATCATTTTAGATCGCATAAAGGAAATATTACACCCCGGGTTAGTGTAGATTTACATATTTCTGTTTATTAGAATATAATTTCCTTATTATTATATTAGAATTAGAGTAGAAGTATTCCATTTAGAAATTGTTAGAAACAGAAATATCAATCTTTCTCACACACACACTTAAGTTGGGAAAATGGTCCCATATCCCCAGTCGAACCCGCTATACCAAACGGAAAAGGAGCTGCCAACCAAGGTCCGGACCGGGCGGGTATCCCCCTTGTTGTAGACCAGATTTTTGAGGCTTCAACATATTTGGCGCTAGAAGGAGGGCCCCGAACTATGAATGGCAAGAAAATATGAATCTAGATACCATTCTGAGAGTAAATCGCCCTCACCATCTCCCCCGACTTCTCCATTATCTTTAAACCCAGAGCCAGAATTCGTTGGATCAACAGCCGCTGCTACAAACCCTGACATTTCAGAACAATCTACTATTGAACCTCCTAAAGTTGAATCTTTGATTCACAAACTTCAGCGATTTTCAATATCTCCTCAAAAATCTAATAAATCTCAAGGCAGCGTGACTTCGCAATATAACCCTGCTCATCCTCTTACCAGGTTAAAGAGCGAAAAGTTTGGTGTTCAGCCAACCAAATTACCTCTACCTACTAGGAAGAGAGGAAGAAAGTCTCCTAAAGGGTCCGACAGCGAGACTCTTTCATCATCATCATCCATCTCAACCTCTTCACCGCGAAGTCAACCATCCACTCCTCCACTTCAGATCATTGTCCATCAGCCTATTTCAACTTCCTCAACTCCTTCTCAATCATCTGGAGTCATAATATCCTCATCTTCTCAACCACAGGGATCATCTTCTGCACTTTCCTCTGTTAGTAGTTCAGCAATGGCCCAAACTCAATGGAATAACCCAGGGGCAGTCTTAATGCTTTCACCCTTGAGTCAGTTACCGGCCCATCCTGAAAAATGGCTGCCTAAGTTTAATCCTGAGGTAGGCATGCCAGCAGAAGAACATATAAATAACTTTATGCTATCCATAAATCTCAATGGAGTTGTTAATGAAGATTTTGTTGCTAGACTTTTTCCTTATACTCTGCAAGGAACAGCCGGATCATGGTATTTCTCATTACCATCTGGATCTATTACTAGTTGGGACATCTTCCAAGAACAA
Organism: Pinus tabuliformis; assembly: GCA_031772625.1. Taxonomy (NCBI): domain Eukaryota; kingdom Viridiplantae; phylum Streptophyta; class Pinopsida; order Pinales; family Pinaceae; genus Pinus; species Pinus tabuliformis. The sequence continues at coordinate 251,151,828 of CM062808.1, read as the reverse complement.
TTTCTGACCAAGTTTGGTGATGACAGGTCTACAGCGACACTGATCAATGACTTGTCTAATCTTAGGACCGAGTCAAGAGAACCTATCAAAGATTTCAATTTACGTTTCAATAAAATCTTAAACAAAATTCCTACTTCTTCTCAGCCTAGTGAAGAAGTGCGAAGTGAATGGTATATTACTGCTTTACCATCAAACTTAGCAATCTTTGTTGATAGGGCTAACAAAACAACCTTAGTTGAAAACATGAAAGAAGCAATAGCAGTAGAGAAATGTATTATGGCCCTAGAAAAGAAAAACGCGATAGAAGAACGAAAATCTAAGAAGGTGTCTTTCAAAGAAGATCCCAAGAAAAAACAATCGAAAGATCCATTCGATTTAGAAGGATTACAAAAAGTTTTGAAGACCATGTCTAACGAAATGGTCGACATTAAGAAACAAGTGGCAGAAACTTCTTCTAAAAAGCCATACAAGCCTTTTAAAAGAAATCCTTCAACTGATTCCAAACCCCCTAACGCTATTTCAAATGCTGAGTCAGAAGAAGAAGAAGAAGAGGAAAACGCTACTGAAGAACATACCGATGAAGAAGAAGTTGTAGAGTTACAAGGTATGTGGGATTTCATCCTCCCAGATGAAGAGGATCAAGAGGCATTCCCGGTTAGTACTCACAGTAGAAATCAACTTGATCCTCCTCAACCTACACCTAAGCCAAAGAGCGCAAGCTCAATGATTAAGGATAAAGTCGCAGCCAAGAAAACATCACCTAAAGCGACTCAAACTAGCCGAGTCCAAACAGACACATCTACTCCATCTAAAACGCTAATCGTTTCGGATGAAATGGAGTATAATATCATAGAAGCTATGAAAAAGACTAGGGCCAATATTACTCTTTTTGAATTGAGAAAGTTAAAACACCAGCAGAAAGTACTTTTGAAAGAATTACGTGTTGTGCCAGTTGCACCTTTACCAGCTGCTGTAATCTCTCAAGCTTCTCATGATATGGGAAGACCTCCAACTAATGCGATTAATAAAGTTGATCCAAACGATATCGCATTAATTGGAGGAAGATCGAGATCGCATACTCCCCCATTTCTCCTTATGAAATTTTCAATAAAAACGTGCATAATTGCTTAGTCGATTCTGGAGCTTCATCGAATATTTTACCAAGATCAATTTGTGCAAAATTGAACGTTCAACCACAGAAATCCGCTGTACGCATAGTCCAATTAGATCGATCGCAAGTCGAAGTGATTGGTGAGTTAAATCATGGTACCATAAGGCTGTCATCCAATCCAAAGGTATGTCAAGTTATTGACATTTTAGTTGCTGATATTCCTGAATTTTATGGCTTGATCCTTAGCAGAGATTGGTCAGAAAAACTTCACGGATACTTTGCAACTGACTGGTCGCACATGTGGCTGCCTTATAATGGTAAACCAAATCAAATAAAAGTTGAGCGCGAACGACATCAGAAATACATAGTAACAGAACTTGAGGGAGAAAACGAACCAGTAGCATACAATTCTAACATTATTGGCAACTATTCAGTAGATTCTTTCCTAGGAAATTTTAATGCTCATACATCACCTTACTTAGAACATTATGTTTTGTCTCAAGTAGAAAAATTTTCTCAAACAGATAGTTCTAAATGCATTAATTTTATAGATAGTCCTGTAAATAAATCTTTGTTTTGGAAACTATTTTTTGATGGTTCTAAGTCTAACGAAGGAGCAGGAGCAGGATGCGTGTTAGTAAGCCCAGAGGGAGATAAAACCATGCTAACTTGCAGACTCGAATTTGAGTGCACCAACAATACTGCAGAATACGAAGCTCTAGTCCAAGGGTTGTACAAAGCAATCAGACTAGACGTCAAATACCTGCAAGTTTTCAGAGATTTTGAAATTGTAATCAGACAGGTACGTAATACTATACATTGTTTATCAGTTCATTTAAAGCATTATCAATCTTTAGTTCAATATTTGACTGAACATTTTATAGCATTTAATATTTCATCAATTCCCAGACTCTAGAATGCTAGCGCAGACCTCTTAGCCAACGTAGCTTCCAAGCTCATTCCTTCAGAAGATTTTAGCCCTGACCGATTTTCAATTGAGTTAATTTTTAGACCATCTATTCCTGATAACATTACCAATTGGAGGATTTTTAACGACGATCCTGATATCGTGAGTTTTCTCACATCTGAAGGATCCTACACCAATCAAATAATTGACGAAGACCAACATGACCAACAATTGCAATAGGATAGTACTAACAATGTTATACTTAAATCAGTAGTCAAATTAGAAGACCTTTATGATTTAAAAGATCGATTCAAAAGATCTACTAATTCAAAACTCCAAAGTTCAACTTTGAATTATGAATTAGTGAATCTAGGAACTGATGCCAAACTGCAGAATATCAACCTAGGTCTTGGCCTAGCCCCTGAAGAAAAATTAGCATATATTCGTCTCTTGAAACAATACAAAAATTCCTTTGCTTTGAATTACATTAAACTCAAAACATATGACACCTCCATCACCCAACATACTATCCTAATGATTGATAATGAGAAACTTGTCCAACAAAAATTGAGCAAGATCCATCCAAATTTAGAAAATCAGATCAAAACTGAACTCAATAAGTTATTGAAAGCCAAAATAATCTTTCCCATTAGACATTCTAAATGGGTCTCCAATATGGTACCCGTTAGAAAGAAAAATGGAGATATTAGAATTTGCATTGACTTTCGGAACCTTAACAAGGCCTGCTAGAAGGATAATTTTCCTTTACCTCCCATGGAACAAATACTACAAGCAGTTGCGGGCTCAGAATTAATGTCATTCTTGGATGGATTCTCAGGACACAATCAAGTGTTGGTACATCTCGACGATCAATTAAAAACGACATTTAGAACTAAGTGGGGCACATACGCATATCAAAAGATGCCATTTGGTTTGATTAACGCGGGTGCCACATTTCAGAGAGCCATGGACATTGCATTCAAAGGGTTAGTTAATAAATCAGTGGTAATCTATTTGGATGATATTACTGTTTATTCCAAGAAACGAAACAACCATCTCAGGGATTTAAAACAAATCTTCTAATGTTGCCTAAGGTATGGGATTTGGCTTAACCCGAAAAAAATCCTTTTTCGCATTGAGCGAAGGAAAGCTTCTAGGATTCCTAGTGTCAAAATCTGGAATTCACATAGATCCTGACAGAATCAAGGAAATTTCCGCAGTACCCCTACCTCACAACAAGAAAGCCATGCAATCTTTCCTTGGCCAGATTAACTTTGTAAAGAGATTTGTTCCAGACTTTTCAAGAATTGTGTCTCCTTTACAAGCCATGATTAAAAAGAACGCAAACTTTAAATGGGGCCAAGATGAACATGAGGCATTCAATCTAATCAAACAAGCAATTATCAATGCTCCATCTTTAGCAACTCCAAATTTTTCCGATCCTTTTATTTTGTACACATTTGCCTCGGATAAATCATATGTTGCGATATTCACTCAAGCAAATCAAAAAAAGGAGGGAGCCCCAATTGCTTTTTTTAGTTCCAATTTACAAGGTGTTGAATAGAATTATTCAGATGTGGAGAAACAAGCTTATGCTGTTTTTAAAGCAATTAAATATTTCAGACCTTTTTTACTCAAAACACATACCAAGATCATAGTACCGTTTCCAGCGGTAAGAAATCTTCTAGTACAAAAGGATGTGGGTGAGAAAATGGCCAATTGGATTACTGCCTTACAGGAATACGACATAGAAATCAAACCGGCAAATATTGTAAAAGGTCAAGGCTTTTGCAAAATGCTCGCAGGAGCATCGCTAATGCTCGAAAATCCATATGAAAAGGTACAAGTGTACGAGGTAATCCTAAATGATGTTGAGTCATTATACGCTGATATTATTTATTATCTAAAGAATGGATATGCTCCTACAAACCTCGATCATACCAAGAAAAGATCCCTGAGATTAAAAGCCAAACAATATCAACTCGTGAATGGCGTTCTTTTTAGAATAAATTATGACTTTGTTCTCCTTAGATGTCTCGAGAACGCTGAAGCTGAAAAAGTCTTGCAGGAAATCCACGATGGGCCAGCAAGCGAACACTACGCTAGAGATGCAACTGCTCACAAAATTGTACGCGCAGGCTATTACTGGCCTACATTATTCAAAGACGCACATAACTACGTAAGGAAATGTCAAGTCTGTCAAACTGCTGCTGGGAGACAAAAGAAACCATCCTTGCCACTGCAACTAGTTACCATTGAACAGCCTTTTGATCAGTGGGGATTGGACGTAATAGGTGAGATCGTTCCTCACTCTTCTAAACAGCATAGATATATCCTTACAGCAATAGATTACTTTACCAAATGGGTAGAAGCAGTTCCACTCAAGACGGCTAATGCTGAAAATATCATTGAATTCATAGATCAGTTCATAATTACCAGGTTTTGATTGTCTTCCGCTTTAATGTTTGATAATGCATCATACTTTTCTGGTAATGAAATGACTGAATTTGCACTCAAAAGGGGTTTCAAGCTTAAATACTCGGCCAATTATTATCCACAAGGGAATGGGTTAGTTGAATCTACAAATAAGAACTTAATTAGAATCATTAAGCGAACCATTGACCAAAATCATAAAAATTGGCATAAATCTTTAATATATGCTTTATGGGCAGATCGAATAACGCAGAAAGCCTCTATCGGCACTTCTCCCTTTAATTTAGTTTATGGGAAAGAAGTGGTTCTTCCAACACATCTGGCAATTCCCTCTTTAGCCTTGGTTCAATATATTGATGAAGCACCAACTTCTTCTTTACAACTTAGGCAACTGGAATTAATTAAATTAGAAGAACAACGAGAACGGGCTAAGACAACTCATGCTCATCATCAAGCATTGGTGAAATCCTCTTTTGATTCCAATATGATATCCAGAAAAGATTTTCAGATGGGAGATCTAGTTTTAAAATGGGACAAGGCTCATGAGGAAAAGGGAAAACATACAAAATTTCAAAGAATGTGGCTTGGTCCTTTTCAGATCATAGAAGTCATAGGTCCGTCTACCTTCATGTTACAAGATTTAACAGGGAAAAGAGATTCTCTACCTGTTAATGGTCAGATACTTAAGAAATATTTTCCATAGAAGATTATTCTTCTATTTTGTAGAGTAGTTGTTTTTATTTTCATAATAAAACCAGTTGTGAATGGTTACAATAGGCATTTACGAAAAAGACACCAATTCTCTTTCAAATTTTGATCTTTCGCTTGTATAAATAGCAAATCTTTTGGAAAATTGATCTTTATTATTGAAAGATACAGTTAAAAACTCTAGCCTAGATATGATACTAGTTTCAACTTCATAAAATTTGATGAAAACAACCTTTAGTGAGAAATTGTTTTATATCAGTGCAATGAAAGGTATCAATAACAAAATAAAGATTCTCTGTAGTATAGTTATTTCCAAAAACTCTACTATTGTCGTCCAGAGCTATCTTAAGTAAACAATGACTCCCTCCCTACTAAGGAAATCACAACTTTCAGAGGAACAATCCAAGGATACACTTTATCTTAAAGAGTGAGAGGTCTCATCATGAGCCGGCTTATCATAATCACAAATATTATAACTTGCTGACTTTGCCAATACTGCATACCACAACAGGGCAATGACTCAAGATTGTTGCAATCAAAAGGCAAGGGGTCTCATCACGAGCCAGCTTGTTCAGCGAAGTTATAAATCAAGTGAATGACTGTGTCATAAATTGGCTATCAAACCAAGACATTGTTCTTTAAGAGTAAAAGAAAATCAAAGCAATAAGTGTGGATGTGGATTCTTCTTTGGGAATTGTAGGTTTCTTTAAGTAGGATACAGGATCATTGCTGGGTAACAGGTAACCCTGTCGAGGCTATAAACGCCTGCTGGCAGCAGAGGCTCTACCTACGACAAATGAGCATATTTAAAATTGGTTTACAGAGAAGACTTTGTTTTATCTTTACAAGCCAAGTAATGACTGATGTAAATACAAGGACTAGCTTGAGGCAGCAAATAATCAAAGTTGAAAATAGTTGAAACAAAATGTCATGGACAGGTTGAAGTATAATGTACTTTATCTTTCTGTAATAAAGTTTAACTTTCTGGAAAATTTTCTGTTTTGAAAGTTTTGAAAATTCAAAAAGCAGCAAAGATAACTGGTTCTTCCAAGTGAACCACCAATTATTGTGGCCAGCAACAACCCCCCTTCTTATTTAGTGTTATTCCTAATACTAAATAAGTGGGGACCCTTAGTTAAAAATTTAAAAAATCAAAATAGTGCTTAAATTTCCTTTTCAAATAAAATTACCATCATAAGCTTAGGAAACCCCCCTTGCAAAATCTAAAAAAATCCAAGTTTTATGATAAGGTAAGATAAAATATTTCCTTAGGAAAATCACATCGCAAAAAGATGACAGCATACCACCCTATAAGCCGAATTCCAATATTGCGAGATCGCGATATGCGATAATAAACAAATATCGCATCGCATTCAGCATAACTTACATCGAAAAACTTTAATTTGCCGATATGCGATGACGCTGATTGCAAATCGCATTTCGCAGAAAACAGGATAACAAAGATTGTAATGTGTAACTTTTCTGCGATCTGCGATATTGCGATACAGCGATAATGCGACGTTACGGTTCTGCGACGTGATTCTGCGATATTGCGATCTGCGATGTTGCGAAGCAAATCGCAAAATCACTTCATCGCAGATCTTTCGAGCTCGTTATTCAAGAAAAGTATTTTCCATAAACTGACACCTGGTTATGCGCTTTAATACTAATAAATGAGTTAGTTTCCAATTATTAATGGAATATGGGTTCGTGCTTATCAAAGAATCATCTCACGTAAGGTGGTATACTTGATGTGTCTGCAGCATTTAAAACTTTCCCATCACCCTTCCATGTCATTCATTTTCACTTCACTTGTGAATTGCAGGAACGAAGAACATAGGCCAATACAAAGAAATACGCAGGATAAAATGGGAAAGAAAAGCAAAGCTCCGAGCTCCGAAGAAAAAGAAATGGCGCCCTTGGATATAGACATGGCCTGTAACAGAGACACAGGAATTGCTACGTGGGAAGGCATGTATAATCTGCTTGAAGAAGAGAATCCCAGAGTAATGGAGGTTGCTGCTACCGCGGGCTCAAATAGTTCTTCTAAGGCATCCATCACAGAGCTAGCTTGCTCATTCTTACACCGGATAGCAGCAAGACCCAAAATTCTCCCATACACGGGCATGGTGAAGTGGATACTGGACAACATTGATATCAGAAATAGACAGTTTGAGACTCAGGGTCAAGAGCTTACGGAATTATTATTTTTACAAATTTCAAACTTTATATATGCTGGAAGGAAAAAAAAGCGCAAAAGGCAAAAAACGCATCAAGGAAACCCGGATCAAGAAACGGAGGCAGTTTCTGATGCATGCTTAGCGCCTAGCACTAATCGTGCATCGCTGAGAAAAATTTCTCGAAAAAGAAATCTGCTAATTGCCCAGTCACCTGCAAGCCCCAAAAATTGCAAGAAAACGACGGTAGAGACAGATTGGAAGCAGAAGGTAAAAGAAAAGGTAGAAGCAATCCAAGGGTTAACCAAGTTGAACTGGAATTATTACTGGGCATACTTGATAAAGCCACATAGCCAATGGATGACTATTAAGTGCATCATCAATTCAGCCGAAAAAATGGCACCAGCTCTTGTCGATTCTGTTTTCTCAGCTCAGCTAAAATCGGAATTCGGCCAGCCGACTCTTCTCAAACAGATGCTGCATGCATGCGATTTCAAGGACCAAATACAGAAGTAGTTTTAATTTTAGATTCAATTTTAGTTTTAATTTTTTTTTATTTTCCTGAAATGAGGACGGTCATTTAAACCGCATCCTACATTTTTGTAATAATTTATTTTTAGATTTAGTTAGTAGTATTTAAACCCTTCTCATGCATTTAGAGAAGGGTCCTGAAATTTATCAAAAACTTATCCCCAGAACATGCACTTTTGTACCCTCTGAGGAGGTTTTGATGAATAAATGGAACAGGATTTATTGATGTTTGCATTTGATATCTGCTACTGATGTTGCACTTTTGTACTTTTAGTGGATATTTGATCAAGAAGAGATAAATCGTTATTGCTTGAAACTCATGAGTAGGACTAGTTATAAATGGTATTTCTATCTCTTAACAATTTTGCCTTGTGTTAAAGTGATTTTCATGTTCAGTTATTTATATATTGATGTATGAATGCCTGAGTTATCATTTGGCACTTTTGTACAGTGATAGCTATTTATTTATGCTCAGTGTATGAATAGCTTACTATGCGATATGTTTCTCACAACTGTTTCGTCTAACTTTTTATACGAAGTGGTTCATCTTTATTGAATTCTTTTCTAATAACAGTTGAATAATATTTATTACCAGTTGTTGTTTGAAATCATTTTAGATCGCATAAAGGAAAGATTACACCCCGGGTTAGTGTAGATTTACATATTTCTGTTTATTAGAATATAATTTCCTTATTATTAGATTAGAATTAGAGTAGAAGTATTCCATTTAGAAACTGTTAGAAACAGAAATATCAATCTTTCTCACACACACACTTAAATTCAGAAACTGGTCCCATATCCCTAGTCGGACCCGCTATACCAAATGGAAAAGGAGCTTCCAACCAAGGTCCGGACCGGGCGAGTATCCTCCTTGTTGTAGACCCGATTTTCGGGGCTTCAACACGTACTCAGGTTGCGATGCAATAATCGCAATCGCACATCACTGGAGTTCAGAGTCCTATATATATATATATATATATATATATTACCCCTAACTCTGTCGATTGAGAATTTCGATGGATCTCAAAAGTGATAAGATTATGGGCTCCAATTAATAGTTTTGTCGGGTCCGTCGTATCACAATCACACATCGTCTCGCCGCATTCACAGACCATAAGACCGTTAGTTCTTCGTCGATTGTGATTTGTGATGGAACAGTCCATGTTGATAGTTTATGGCTGCCACATGTTCTCCGAAAGGAGAGTTAAAATAATGGTTGGCATGGCAGGTCGGAGGTCGGGCTCGATCCCGCGACCTCCCATCTCACAGCGTCGAGGCCTACTGTTGCGCTCGCGCAATGGTTCTTACTATCTAACAGTTGTGGGTTACATTTAATGTTTTTTAACTTCAAGGTTAGGGGAAAACCGTCAGCATAACTGTCGGTGGCCCTCCCATGTGAACATACAAACCATTACTGCAAACAGTTACTGTCACCGTCAGCCTTAACTGTCATACCCTAACCGCGTCATGTGACCAGTAGGGATGACACTTTTTATAACCGTTGGCAGGATTATGGGCTAAATTAATCGTCCTACAAATTCGCCCACCACACGACAAAATTTTCGCCAGTTAGCTCTTTTTGGGGCGAAATTGTAGGATCACGCCGGATTTGGAGCAATTTGTGGAGCGAATAGTGGGCTAACTAGGAGAGGTCATAACTTCTTCAATTTTCGACCAAATTGGATGTAGAAAGAGGCTGGGGTACCATTTTTTAACATTTTGGACTCATTGGAGTAGGTTTCAGAAGCATATGAGCATTGTAAACACATATGTTTACACTTTTGAGCATAATAGAGAGGCTGAAACCATTGGAAGTTGGACCAAGGAGACGTATCCCAGGAGGGGTGAACTCCTTTATCATGTTCCTATTGTAATGTGTTTTTGATGATGTTTTGTACCTGTTTATGTTGTTGTTCAGTCTCTTATTTATGTTAAATTGCTCATAAAATTAACATAAAAGCTCATCATTTCACTTGCAAAAATTCATGAATTCTTAAGCACAATGAAAGCGTTTTTTTCTAATCTGAGGAGGATCTTAGCATAGCAATCTAATATTCTAAATCAGATCAATTTTGGTATCAGATCTATAGGTTTTCTTTGTGAAAGAAGGATTTAATTGTTTGCAATTTTATGTCATGCTTACAAGGTCAAAACTCAAAAAAGGAGAAGGGAATCTGGTTGGAAGCCCTGAAGTTGGGTCATGGGGAAGGAGAGAAAGGTTGCCACAATCTCCAACACCAGTTTAGCCTCGAATTGCAATTGAGACTCCAGAGATCATGTCTCATGAAGGAGAACCTACAAACATGACAGAAGATGAGAATACCTTCAGAAAGGCTTTCTTTGATATGACAGAAATGGTGAAGGTCCTCTATGAAGAGAGGAATACCAGGTTGTAAGGGGAAAGTTCCAAACCTCCCAAAGGAGAAGGCTCTTCAAGAGGAGATAATGGAAAAGGAGTTAATGGAAATGGAGACAAACCTCCACCCTCTCCACCATCTTGTTCTTCACAAGCATATTCACCCTCATCGACTAACACAACCCTTAGTCATACTCATCATCATACTTCAAAAGGAACTGCTAAATCACCTTTTTTAAAACTTGATGTTAAATTTGAGTTGCTCATGTATAATGGTGAAGTGAATGCAGAGAAGCTTGATAATTGGTTTCGTCGCTTAGAGGTCTATTGTAGGATTCAAAACCTTCAAGAGGATGACATGAAGATTCAGTTAGCTTCCTTGATATTGGAGGGTGCAACACGGGTATGGTGGGAATCAAAGACCCAAGAGGAGATTAAAAAACATGATAAGATATCAATTTCTTGGAATGATTTCATTGCTACAATCAAAAGACAATTCTACCCTCTAACTTATATGCAGAAAGCCATCATGAATTGGTAGAACTTTAGACATCTTAAAGGTAAAAATGTGCAAGATTACACCCAAGAATTCAAAAAAAGGTCTTTGATGTTAGGTGTAGATTTGAAATAACTGGACACATTGCTGAAGTACATAGGGGGTTTACACAGTTACCTTAGGCATACTATCTTAATGTTTAATCCCAATAATCTAGATGATGTGTGCGTGCAAGCCACTCATCTTGAGGCAAGAGGGAAAAACACTCCAGAAGAAGGTAGTAAAAAGTCATTTAAGGGTAAAGTCATAAATCTAGTGAAAATTTGGTGCAGGAGCTGATAGGGATGTTGACTGGGCATCCGTACAGCCTAGTCAGTAAAAAGAATATTTCTTGGAATATTCTCAAAATATTCCTTGCAAGTGGCGAATCGGAAGGTGACAAGTGTCAGAATTTCATTGGTCCGCGGTTAAATAAATCGGTGCCCAACGTACTTGGCTTGCGACGCGATAATCACAATCGCACATCATAGAAGTGCAGTCTTGTATATCTGTTAACCCCTAACTCCGACGATTGTGAATTGCGATGGATCCCGAATGCGATAAGATTATGGCCTCTAGTTAATAGTTATGTTGGGTCTGACGTATTGTAATCGCACATCGCCCTGCCGCGTTCACAGATCATAAGACCGTCAGTTCTCCGCCGGTTGCGATTTCGATGGAACAGTTGGTGCCGATAGTTTATGGCTGCCACGTTTCCTCTGGAAGGAGAGTTAAAATCATAGTTGGCGACGCAGGTCAGAGGCTATGCTCGATCCCGCGACCTCCTGTCTTACAGCGTCGAGGCCTATTGTTGTGTTGGGTTGTGTTATATTCTCTCCACGTAGTTAACAGGGGGTTTGAGGGGTACCCGCAACCCCACTTTATGGGGTCAGGGCAGCGCCTCAGAAAATTTTAATTTTGGACCCTATGTTAGGTTGGGCGGACCCACCTATGGTTTTGTGCATGATTTTCGCACATGTTTTTTGGACGCAATGGTTTTCGGTCCATGGTATTGGATGCTTCGGCATGTATAAATATGTATTGTAACATTGAAAGGAATATAATGAAAAATCAAACTGGTAGTTTCGGTTTTGGGATCCAGTGGAAAAATCTCTGTGTATATATGTTTTATGTGTTATGCTCTCACATTGTTTATTTTTTTGTGTTTTAGAATTCGTATGCAGGTAATTTATGTACGGGGTTAAAACCTACATTTGGTATCAGAGCTATTTTTGGCTTCAAGGGGACGCCTTTGTTGCTGAGGGGTTTGGCTCAGGCCTGTGGTAGACCCTATTCAATGGGAGATCTGCGAGATCAATTCTGGTGGTGAAAGAAGATGGCGAGTGGTGGAAAGAATTTAATGGTCAAAGTTTTTAGTAGTGGAAACTTAAGATGGAGGATATGTTGGTGAATAAAGATCAATGGATCACGGTAGATCCAGGTACTAAACCAACGGGAGTGACCGACGAAGAATGGAAGAAGTTGGATCGGAAGGCAAAGAGCACAATACGATTGTGTGTCTCAGATTCAGTATTGTTGAATGTATCAAGGGAAGCTACGACAAAGGCTTTGTGGGACAAGTTAGGCTAATCTAAGTCTCTGGTGAATAAATTGTTCCTGCGAAAAAAGTTGTATAACCTGAGGATGAAAGATGGAGACTCGGTGACAGAGCATCTGAATGCATTTAATATTGTGGTATGTCAGTTAGCATCTGTTGATATTTAGATGAAGATAAGTGAATCAGTTTGTTGTGTTTTCTACCGGATTCGTAGGATAGTCTAGTTATTGCAATAGGTAGCAATGCAACTACCTTGCATTTTGATGAAATAGTCTCATCCTTGCTGACGGAGGAGATGAGATGGAAAAATATGGAGAGATAGAATGGTGATGCCTTGTCTGTACGAGGACGGTCTCAGAACAAAAACAAAAATAAGTCATCGAGTGGGAGATATAAATCTAAAGGGAGATCTAAATCTAAAGGGAGATCTAAATCTCTAGGAAAACCTGTAAAGGTGGTGTGCTGGAAATATGGAAAGGAAGGGCACTACAAAAGGGACTATAAATCTAAAGCTCCTGACAAAGGAAAGGGATCTGATGATGCTCCTTCTACAAAGGCGAAAACCACATCAGATGAAGGTGGGGATGTGTACTTGGCTTCTTCAAGTACACATGTAGATCATGAGGCATGGTTGATTGACTCAGGTGCATTCTTTCACTTCACTCCCCATAGAGAGTGGTTCTGCGAGTATGAGAAATATGATGGTGGTGATGTATTCTTGGGGGATGGTAGGAAGGCTAAAATCATTGGTCGGGGAAAAGTAAAGTTGAAGTTGCAAGGTGGAAGGGTTAGAACGCTTCCAGGTGTTCTACACATTCCTGCATTAGCCAAAAATCTGATTTTTGTTAGCAAGTTGGATGATGCAAGTGTAAAAACAATGTTTGAGAAGGATACCTGCAAGATCGTTCGGGGAGCACTGGTATTGATGCGGGGAGTTCGGATTGGAACTCTGTACAAACTGTAAGGTAGCACTGTTATTGATGGGTGCAATAATTCTGTGGTTCCTGAAAGTGGAGCAGAAAATCTAGTGGTCTCTGGAGAGAAGACCATGTTGTGGCATCAAAGGCTTGGACATATTGGAGAAAAGGGCCTTCGAATACTTCATAGTAAAGGTATGGTAGAAGGTATGAGTAGTAGCTCTCTGGATTTTGATTTCTGTGAAAATTGTGTATATGGGAAGCAGAATTGGGTGAGTTTCCCCTCTGGTAGTAAGAGGGCGAAACAGATATTGGAACTTTTGCATAGTGATGTGTTTGGACATGTGAAGGTTCAATCATTGGGTAAGTCTGTGTACTATGTATCATTAAGGAATACATGGATATATTTCCTTAAGAAGAAATTTGAAGTCTTGATAGGTTTAAAGAATTTAAGGCTCTGGTGGAAAACCATACAGAGAAGAAGATAAAGGCGCTGAGGACAGATAATGGTGGAGAGTTTTGCAGTAAGGAATTTGAAGAATTCTGTAAGAAGTGTGGTATAACACGACAGAAGAATACTCCATATACACCTCAAAAAAATGGAGTTGCAGAAAGAATGAATAAGACGTTGATGGAAAGGGCAAGAAGCATGCTCAGTGGTGTCGGGTGATCCGGATTTAAGCAGGAACGCAATAGATTACAGAGATAACCATAAATACAGAGATGCGATAACCATATACACAAAGATGCAGCGGAAATAATACTTCATTTAATTAATGGAAAATACTGAAATATGCTTACAAACAGAAATGGAAAGAAACCAGCTAGGGCGATGGTAGCTTATCTCTGAGAAGAGATGTGGTGGCTACATGCCTCTGAACTGTTCTGAACTGAGTTACAATGAGGCTCGAAGGCCTATTTATTGTTGAGAAACAATGAAAAACCCTTCACATCCCGAAACCTAACCCTAGAAGATGAAACGCCAAATTGTGGGCCCCGTTTGGGTAAATTGGTACATCAATTTCCCGGGGTCGTAACTTTGGCATACGATCTCCGTTTGACGCGTACGATAGCTCGTTAGAAAGATCTATCCGAGTACTACCACTTTGGGAGGCAACATCGGTCCATGGACCCATGTTGCCCCAGAATCCCAAAAAAACGTCGTTTAGGGCCTCAAAACGGCTCCGGAAGTTCAGGACCCGAAAAACTACTAAAAATAGTAAACTGTGCTACAATTTAGGAAACTGAAAATACTGAAAGAGACAGTTGTGGGGATCCAAATGGGATAGGTGGGTGGCCACCAACATCCACCTGGATCATTCCTCCCCCCTTAGGAAGCAATGGTCCCCATTGCGTTGAGTTCCTCCCTGAGATGAGGAAGCTTCTGCTGAGCTGGTTCTCTGGTGAGCTGTTCTGCAATCTCTGATGTGCCAAGAAATGGTGGGAAGCATGGTCGACGACGGTCCACATTGAACACTCGGTGTAAGCGAAGGAATGGAGGAATGCTGTGCTTCAAAGCATTGTTTCCCGTAGCCTTGGTACTGCTGTAAGGACCATGTCGGAGTGGTCTGAGCTTCTGATGGGTTCTGGTAAGGCGTTCTTTCTGTCGATGCAACCAGACATTGTTGCCCACCTGAAACTTGTGTGGTATCTCTGTGGGTGAGGAGAAGTTGTTCCTGTGTTCTGTCATGACCGTATCCCTTTGTTGCTGCTGCTGCATGGAGGAATCCTTCGCGGGGGCCATGGATGTAGCAACGATCTTCCCCATACAGATGAATTTCCTAGTCTGTGATATGAGCTTGCTGCCTTTCTTGGTAGTGATCAAGGATGTGGCAGTAGGTGGGGCTACCTCTCGTATCCTGTATAATGAATTATTCAAAGAAATAATGACAGCACGAGGCCTTGACTCATACACAGCATGTCGCCTCCACAAGTATGGCTGGCCTAATAATACATCACAAACATCCAGAGGTGTAACATCACACAATACCTCGTCTGTGAAGGGTTTGATGCTGTAGGGAAGGCGGCACTGCTGGCGAACTTTCAGATCTCGTCCTTTGTGAAGCCACCCGATACTGTATGGCTGTGGGTGTGGTGTAGTCGGTAGGCCCAACCGCTTCACGACCTCTGCTGAAACCAGGTTCTTTTGGCTACCACTGTCGACAATGAATCGCAGCGGTGAACCCTTCACCCACATCTGTGAGTGGAAAAGACGCTCCCCCTCCTCTGGATTTTCGGGCTCATCTTTTTGGATCTTGGCGGTGGCAACAGTGGCGCTGGGATCCGCATCAATGATCTGCTTCCCTTTGCCATTCCCCTTGTCGAGTTCTGGCTCAGGATCAGAACATGCATCTGATTCGGAAGCCTTCAACTCGGCCACTAACGACTGCTTGGTCCGACACTCACTTGTGTTATGAGTGGGACTTTTGTGGAACTCACACCACTTTCCTGTGTCCTTCTTCGGCTTCGTGGTGTTGTTCTTTTCTTGCGGCTTCGACGGGTTGTCTTGGGTCACCCCGCCTTGGCTTTGTCCTTTGGGCTTCGGATTTGCAGATCCAAAGTCTCGCTTCTTCTGTTTGAACTTTTGCTCGATTTTGACAACGTATCGGTATGCTGTGCCGAGTGAGGAGATGTTCAAGAACACCATCTCTTCCTGGATGTATCTGTGCAGGAAGCCACGGTATTTGAGTACCAGATGCAGCTCAGAATCTTTGATACCCAACTGTGTGCGAAGGGTATGAAAAATGTTTGTGAACTCCGGCACATCTTGGTCTCGTCCCTGCCGCAGTGTGGTCCATTTGATGTATTTGTCCTCATAGCTTCCGACAGGGTAGTACTGCTCCTTGATGGCGTCCCGGAAGTCATTCCAAGTGGGTGCGGCTGAAAATAGTGAGCCTGTACTTTCATCCTTCTGCTCGCAGTAGGTTTCCCACCAGTCCTTGACGTGGGGGGCTGCTTTGAGAAGAGCGAAAACAATCTTTTCCCGACTTGAAAATTCATGAACATAAAAATACCCATCTAGCAGATTTAACCACTTATCTACGGCATTTGCGTCTATTTGACCCTCGAAGATGGGGATTTCAAAATTAACTTGTACCTTGAAGGGTGTGGCATTTCCAGAGTCGCTGTTGGAAGCCGATGCGTCGCCTCTGGGTAGCCGCTGAAGGATCTGCGCAAAGCTATCCATCATCGCGTTCCTTTGCCACTCGAGTGCTTTTTCGAGCAAGATTTTGATAGGATCTCCTGCCCCCTCGTCTTTCTTCTCATCCGCCATGGGAGGCTGTCGGGATTTGCGAGGCTGGTCTTGTAAAGGTTCGACCAGTTCAAGCCCTAACTCCTTATATCCCGACCTCGTTGGGGACATGCAAAGAAAAACAGAGAAAAAGCAGACCGCTCTGATACCACTGATCCGGATTTAGATAGGAACGCAATAGATTACAGAGATAACCATAAATACAGAGATGCGATAACCATATACACAAAGATGCAGCGGAAATAATACTTCATTTAATTAATGGAAAATACTGAAATATGCTTACAAACAGAAATGGAAAGAAACCAGCTAGGGCGATGGTAGCTTATCTCTGAGAAGAGATGTGGCGGCTACATGCCTCTGAACTGTTCTGAACTGAGTTACAATGAGGCTCGAAGGCCTATTTATTGTTGAGAAACAATGAAAAACCCTTCACATCCCGAAACCTAACCCTAGAAGATGAAACGCCAAATTGTGGGCCCCGTTTGGGTAAATTGGTACATCAATTTCCCGGGGTCGTAACTTTGGCATACGATCTTCGTTTGACACGTACGATAGCTCGTTAGAAAGATCTATCCGAGTACTACCACTTTGGGAGGCAACATCGGTCCACGGACCCATGTTGCCCCAGAATCCCAAAAAAACGTCGTTTAGGGCCTCAAAACGGCTCCGGAAGTTCAGGACCCGAAAAACTACTAAAAATAGTAAACTGTGCTACAATTTAGGAAACTGAAAAGACTGAAAGAGACAGTTGTGGGGATCCAAATGGGATAGGTGGGTGGCCACCAACATCCACCTGGATCATCGAGTTAGGACAGGAATTCTGGGCAGAGGCAGTGGATACTGCATGTTACCTGGTCAACAAGTCACCTTCATCAGCGTTGGAGGATAAGACTCCACAAGAGGTATGGACTGGTAAGAAACCCTCTCTTTCACATCTGAGGGTATTTGGATGTGATGCATATGTACATGTTCCAAAGGAGAAATGAACCAAGTTGGATAGTAAATCTGAAAAGTGCATCTTTATTGGGTATAAGGATGGTTTAAAGGGTTATAAGCTTTGGAACCCAGTCACACGGAAGGTTGTGTACAGCCGAGATGTGGTGTTCAGAGAGGTGAAAGATGTTATTAAACATGAAGTCCAACGAAAGGAACCTGAGAAGATAGAGTTTGAGCTAAAGGAGGAAGAATCAGACTCTACAGCAGAGGAGGAATCAGAAGATGAAGAGCCACAAACTCTGGCTGTGAGAAGATCAGTTCGAGAAAGAAGGTAGCCTGAAAGGTATAGTCCATCTGCTTTCTGTTCAAATTTTGCTTTATCTATTACTGACGATGATCCCAAAACTGTGAAGGAAGTAGTAGATTCAAAGGATGGAAAACTCTGGAAAGAGGCCATGGTTGACGAAATGGCATCTTTGCACAAAAATGAGGCTTGGGATCTGGTGGAGTTGCTGGCTAGAAGGAAACCCATTGGTAGCAAATGGGTGTTCAAAAATAAGACAAATGCAGAAGGAAAAGTGGAGAAATAAAAAGCTCGGTTGGTAGCAAAAGGTTATTCCCAGGTGCCGGGAATTGATTTTGGTGATATTTTTCTCCTGTTGCCAAGGTAACTTCTATTAGATTACTTTTATCTATTGTTGCTGCTTTTGATTTTGAGGTATAACAGATGGATGTGAAGACAGCATTTCTTCACGGGGATCTGGAAGAGGAAATCTACATGAAACAACCTGAAGGCTTTGCGGCGAAGGGTAAGAAAGAACTGGTATGCAAGTTAAAGAAGTCTCTGTATGGGTTAAAACAATCACCAAGGATGTGGTATCAGAAATTTGATACATTTATATGGGGACTTGGCTTCACCAGAAGCAAATCAGATCATTGTGTGTATTTTAAATTAATTGGTGACCGTGTTATTTATTTGGTCTTGTATGTGGATGATATGTTGCTGGTTGAAAATGACAAAGAAATTATCCAGGATTTGAAGACCCAATTGCCTTCCAAATTTGACATGAAAGATCTTGGTGTTGCAAACTATATTTTGGACATGGAAATTAAAAGAGATCGGGAAAAGAGGAAGCTTTGGTTAAACCAGAGGAAGTATGTCAAGACAATATTGCAGAGGTTTAATATGCAAGATAGTAAACCGGTGAAGGTTCCTATTCTTGTAGGTGTAAAGTTATCCGCTGAACAGTGTCCCAAGACACAAGAAGAGGAAGAGGATATGTCTTGTGTTCCATATGTAAGTGCAGTCAGTAGCCTGATGTATGCGATGGTCTGTACTAGACCAAACATTGCACATGCAGTGGGAGTATTGAGCAAGTTTATGTCAAAACCAGGAAAGGAGCATTGGATAGCAGTGAAGCGGGTTTTCAGGTATTTGCATGGCACTAGTGATTATGGTTTGTGCTACCAAGGAAGACCATGATTGGATAGAGTGTTGGATATTCGTGGCTTTGGGTATGTGTTTAACCTATTTGGAGGTGCAGTCAATTGGATGAGTAAGAAACAATCTGTAGTGGCACTATCAACTACAGAGGCAGAATACATGGCAGCCACTCATGCAAGCAAGGAAGCAGTTTGGTTGCAGAGATTGTGTTCAGGTATGGAGTTAGTACAGGAAGCTATAAGGATAGACTGTGACAGCCAAAGTGCAATTTTCTTGGCAAAGAACCTTGCATATCATTCAAAGACAAAGCACATCGATGTTCAGTCTCACTTTGTGAGGGATATGATAGAAGAAAAAAAGGTGTTGTTGGTAAAGGTGGACACTTTGAAGAATACTGCAGATGCATTGACAATATCTGTGAGCTCTGAGAATTTCTCTTGGTGTAGAGAGACAATGGGCATTTCAGGGCTGGGAAGCTGACTAAACTCTCCTGTGGCCCCCTGTGGAAAAAAAACAACAAGTGGTCGAATGTTGGGTTGTGTTATATTCTTTCCACATAGTTAACAAGGGGTTTGAAGGATACCCGTAACCCCACCTATGGTTTTGTGCATGATTTTCGCACATGTTTTTTGGACGCGATGGTTTTCGGTCCATGGTATTGGACGCGATGGTTTTTGGTCCATGGTATCGGATGCTTCGGCATGTATAAATATGTATTGTAACATTGAAATGGATATAACGAAAAATCAAGCTGGTAGTCCCGGTTTTGGGATCCAGTGGGAAAATCTTTGTGTATATGTGTTTTATTTGTTATGCTCTCGCATTGTTTTTTTTTGTGTTTTAGAATTCGTATGCAAGTAATTTCTGTACGGTGTTAAAACCTACATGTTGCGCCCACACAATGGTTCTTACCATGTAACGGTTGCGGGTTACATTTAACGTTTGTTGACTGCAAGGTTGTGAGGAGACCACCAGCGTAACCGTCGGCGGCCTTCCCATGTGAACACACAAACCATTAACACAAACAGTTACGATCATCGTCAGCCTTAACTACCAGACCCTAACCACATCATGTGACCGATAGGGCTGACATTTTTTATAACCATTGGCAGGGTTATGGGCTAAATTAATTGTCGTACAAATTCGCCTGCCGCGCGACGAAATTTTCACCCAGTTAGTGTTTTTTGGGGCAAAATTGTAGGATCATGCCGAATTTGGAGCAATTTGTGGAGCGAATAGTGGGCTAAGTAGGAGAGGTCATAAATTCTTCATTTTTCGACCAAATTGGATGCAGAAAGAAGTTGGGGTACCATTTTTGAACATTTTGGACTCATTGGAGTAGGTTTCAGAAGCATTTGAGAATTGTAAACATACATTTTTACACTTTTAAGAATAATAGAGAGGCCTAAGCCATTGGAAGCTGGACCAAGGAGACATAGCCCAGGAAGGGTTAACTCCTTTATCATCTTCCTATTGTAATGTGTTTTTTATGATGTTTTGAACATGTTTATTTTGTTTTTCAGTCTCTTATTTATGTTAAATTTCTCATTAAATTAACATAAAATCTCATCATTTCACTTGCAAAAATTCATGAATCCTTAAGCATAATGAAAGCATTTTGTTTCTAATCCAAGGAGGATCTTAGCATAGAAATCTAATATTCTAGATCAGATCACTAGGGTTTCCATACTAATTCTAAAACCTTCAAGCATGACATTACCATCAAAACCACAAACATCAAAATAATAGTATCTTCTAGATTTCATTAGTAACCCTAAGTAGACTAGGGATCAACATTGAGATACACTTAGGCTAGGATTTTACAAAAAAAAAATTTAGGGTTCTATAAACATGATGATTTTAATGAGGGTATATTCAATCTACTAATTAATAATCCAAACAAGAATCTCTATGATTCAAAGGTCCTAGACATAACACTTGTTAGTAATGTAGAGTAGATTGCTTAAAATAAATGAGTATACCTTTATAACGAAGAGAAACAAAATTCATAGTCTAAGACATAACTTTGAGTTGTTTTCTAGACAAAACTTATAGGACATCAATTCCAATGTTGTCTTGTGAGATCTTCTTCATAGTCCTTGAGCATATTAGGATGATTTTCCTAAACAAGTAAAATATATAAAAGAAACATGATTAGCATCTAATGTAAACACATCTTGATAAGAAAAGGAAAACCAAATATAAAAGATAATACATGGAGTAAGATACTTATCTTTGGAAAGTGGTGAGGGATCCCTCTTAATCCAATCTCGAGGGATACCTAAAACTTTAACAAACAATTCAACAATATCTTTCCAAAGTGTAAACCTATAAGTACTAGAAATCAAAATACAAAACAAATCAAAAACTTAAAGTGAAAGAGCTTAGTAGTATACGTCCTTTATTTATGATTCTTTGGTCTTGTGCTTCTTTGGAGATCCTTCATCGACAACATTTGCATGATCACTATTTCTATTTCTATTTATCATATTTTCATGACAATCACTTTTATAGTGACCCATCTTGTGAGAATTGTAGCATTAGATTTTGAATATGTATATCTTCCTTCTAGGCCCTTTAGTCTTCTTGAATGATCCTTTTTCTTGTGATGAGCGGAGTAGGCATTTGAAATTTTTGCTTCTTCATTCTCTTTGCTTCTTACTAGAGAAGTCCTTACTTTTTCCTAACTATAATAATTCCATAGCTTTTCAAATGTAGGATTCTCCTTCCAACTGTTGAGGCCTAATGAGAAGGCACTCCATGATGTTGATAAACCTAGAAGTGCAATGATTACAAGTTCCTTCTCTAGTACTATCTCATCAATTGCTTGAAGTTCATCTCTTAATTTGGCTATTCTCACAAAGAAGGATGCCACAATGTTTTCCTTTTTCATCTTTATAGACCTCGGTTCATTTTTAAGGCTTGCTATTTGACCAAGATTCTTGATAGTGAATAATTTTGATAAAGCTTCATATATATTTTGAGCATAGTCTATAATAGATATATAGGGGATGAGGTTATATTTTATTCTGTCCACCATTAGTGTCATAGCCAATATTTTTGTTTCCCTGAATTTTTCCTTTTCTGCATCACTTGACTCATTAGTAGGCTTCTTTACCTTTCCCTTGACTAAATCCAAAACTTTATTCTTCTTGAGGATGAGGTCTATCCTCTTCTTCCATGCCCTGTAGTTAGATGCTCCGTTTAGCTTGTTTTCACCTTTCATTAAGTTAGACAGTGTCCTTGAATATGATAGACTTGGCTTCTTATATATTTGTTTTTTAGAACCCTTATTCAAAGCTTCTTAGAACTCCTTTCTCGTCAATAGATATTTGAGCTTCCTTTTTCCCTTCTTTACCTTAGCTCTGAAACCATGTTAGAAAATCAAAAAGGCAGAAATATTTTCCCTATATAGATAAATTACTTGTGATATTCTTATGTTTTCTTATGTTCTTCTATTATCTTTTAGTTCATCAAGAAATTACCAGAAGAATAGCACAAAGATCACAAGCACTAGATATAGGCGGACATCCAGGGAAAAACCCCTATCTAGGGGAAAACCCATTCAACAAATCTTCCTTAATAACTTCCTGAGATAATCCAAGACTCTTGATAGACTTCCTCCACACCAAGTTAACCCTTTCTTCCTTTGGTAGATGATAACTACGTCAACTTTGCAATAATAACTCGAAGCAACACCTTCGACCTAGCAACAGCAACTTTGACCCGTAGTTAGCCCAATGAAACTTCGACCCAACAGTTAGCCCAGCAACAACTTCGACCCAGCAACGACACTTCGACCCTCTAATAGTAGACCAAAAAATCCACATGTGTGAGAGAGATGACCCAAAAACTTCAATCTTGATCTTTACAGTACTTCTCCTTCTCTTCTTGGAATTTCACACTTTCTCTGCCTCCTTCTCTTGGATATCGAACTTGTGAGTTAGTTATGTCCAAATGAATTCAAACTACCCCAATATATAGGCTTCTGGTGAGGTCGAATTACCCATTTTGAGGCTGCTTGGTGTGGAGTTGAAAAATACCTAATTTGACTCAGTAATAAATCTTTTTACATGATTCAAAGCCCATGAAGGGTCTCTTTAAATGGACAATGACTCTAATGGCTCAGAATAAATCCTAGAATTTCTCAATGGGGAACTTGACCTAAAACATGATGACCCAAGCATGAAACCCATGCTTTAATAAGTCATATATATATATATATATATGTGTGTGTGTGTGTGTGTGTGTGTGTGTGTGTGTTTTCTTTCTTTTGATAAATACATTTCTTTTTTTTGGGTGGTTCACGGACACTTGTAGTCACTGGGTGGCCACTACATCCATGGAAATATTTGAACTTGATCAAGGGTATCAAGCCGTGCGGCTAATAGCTAGGCCTAACCCCAAGGGCTTCAGGGAGAATTGACCCTGTGACCTCCCGAACAATGAGGCACTTATTTGACCAGTTGAGCTAACCCTTGGGGCTTTTTGATAAATACATTTTATTATGACTCAAATACAATTTATGAAGACTGAACCTAGTTACATTCTTCAACAAGTAGTAAGACACGTCTTGAAATCAAGAATCTTCCATATGATATGACTATCACATCTTGGAGAGCAATGCAAGGAGTGAAGGATGGTAGACTTGTCAAATCAATAATATCTTGTGTGAATTCAAATGAATTATCAGTGGAAGAAATGTGCAACGAATTTCAAAAAAAAATTGAATTATTTTTATTTATATTTAGATTACAATTTTCTTTTCAATTTAACATATTATTATTGGTAGTGTTTATTATACATATCGCTAAAACATTTTTTACTTTATTTATTCATTCGTAAGGTTTATATGAAAATACAAGAATAGATGGTTAAAATGTTGAATGAAGAGAGTTGGAATGATGTCATATGCAACTATCCAAATGCAAGTACTACAACACTAAAACATCTTTTGTTGCATTCAAAAAGGTATGTTAATTTAATACATTCATTTTATTATGTGTAAACTATTTTTATTTTATTACTTATACATATATTTGTTTATTTCATAACGATGCAAGGAGGAATACAGATGGAATATTGGAGACTTTCAAAAGTTATATTCAAAAAATTAAGTTGAAAAGGCAAAGAAAGCAACATCTTCAAAATGTTGAACTTGATTCTAGTCTTAATCACTACATTTGGAATGGGTTCGACAATATCCAATATCAAATAATATTAGGTGGTTGTGAAGACAAATCTTATTCCTAAAAGGGAATATTCCCTAGTTATTGTAGATATCCCTTATGGTTTCAATTTCCCAAACATCCAATATGATAGTGAGTCTTATAGTTATCAAGCTTTCAATAAAGTGGTTACGGGATTTCAAGAAGTCACAATGTCATCACTTTGGTGATTTGTGACATTTCATTCAGACACATAATTTGGATTGATATTATCAAGTTTCAAGGGCAAAGCAAACTCAAGAATGCAACTTACATGGTAAGACATTGAAATTGTATGTTTATTGATTCATATATATATATATATATATATAGAGTTAATTGAATTTTTACCATTTCATGTTACAGGAAAAAGTCAAATCTTATTAGTCTCATATATCAATGAATTACAAGTGATTGTGAGTTCATACATATTTCATCTTGAACGAGAAATGATAGTTATGAGTGTATTTTTCTTAATCTAGTAAATGGAAAGAGTCATTGTCAAATACTAGTTTATAATGTTGTGTTAAGAAAACTAATATATGAGAATAAAGATGCAAAAGGAGAGATCGTTAACATTTATCAAAAGCCACAAGCATTGATTAATTATCTTTTAGATTTATGTTCAAATGAAGGAGATTGAGTTTTGGATTTGTTTTCAGGTTCAGGTAAGTTTTATGATATGAAATTGAATTTCAAACCTTCTTCTTTTTTGTGTTTATAATAATTTACTTAATTATTTCTTTTGCACTTGATGATTAGGTACAATACTAGCATATTGCTTATAAAAAGGAAAAAATTGCATATCAATTGAAAAAGACCCACTACAATGGAGTGTTGTTTAGCAAATAATTAATGTTATTAAAGTTCTTCCAAATGCAATGCAAGAAGTTGGTTTGAGAAAATGGGGATTTTAATGCATCACTGTGGCAAAAAAGGAAAATGAACCTCAACCACCATTAGATGGAATGATTGGAAAGGGCTAATTCAAATATTTTTTCCCATCAAAGATCCAATAGGAGAGTAAAATGACCAAATGAAAGCATAGAATACTATGGAAAAAGACAATAATGAAGCTCCTGAAAATAATGAACATGGATTATATTATATTATTGATTAAATTTAAGTTATGTTTGAAAATCAAACTCTCTTTTTTTGTAAGCTAATGTGTGTTGTCTTTCATTACCACAAAAATAGAAATAATACATCATTCATCCCATTTTTCCCATCAAGGCTGTTTATTTGATGGTCTAAACCTGCCCAGTGGGAAATCGGGTATTTTAACCATCTATTAACCGAGTAACAAGTCCAAAATTGTAATAGTGATAGCGTTTGTAACCTAACTAGTGTTTAAAGAAACATCAAACCAAAACAAATCAATAGAGCACACCATCCACTTAGTCTGAAGAGTTAATTGGGGTTGGGTCTCTTGCACTAGATCTTGAAGGGGTTTGATGACATAGCAATACATGGGATATGGCGCTCAATCTAGGAGTTGTCCATTTGTTCCATGTGAAACCTCATATTGTGTTACTCCTTTTTAAGGTCTGCTAAGATAGTGAAAATGTTATACTAGTCTGATTGTCGTTCCATAAGGATTCTACCCATCAAAGTCTTCATTTTCCAGTAAAGGGAAAGGACCTACAAATATTGTTTCCTGTGGCCCTTGGTATGACTAGGTTCCAAAACCAAATACCCAAATTCCTTTAGGAGCTCTAAGTCTAACATAACATGGCGATCTCTGACAGCCAGATTCTCCAAGTTTTGCAGTTCACTTCTGACATCCACAGGGGTAGTCTCTTGAAAGGTTTCCATTACCACTTGGGCTTGCAAGGCCCCTCGGTTATGCCCCTGACGGCCACATCCATCTCCGCCACCTCTACGACTCTGCATCCTACGACGTTGCATTTCAACAGCCCTATGAACCCTGGCCCAACTCTCAACAAGACAAAAATCAAGTGGGGGCATTCCATTGCGGAAGCCTCCAGAATTCTCTAAAAATTATAGGCCCAAATACATAATCAGTGTTCTAGTTTCTTATGGGACAAAGATCAATAACTCCAAACAAACAGAGTTGTAAACCACAATTTTCTACAACCTAGTGGTACCCCGCCTTCCCAACAAAGGTCATGAGCTAACCAGCAATTGCAAAGCCAATGGTAAAGCCCTGGGAATTAAAACCCCTCCCACAAAGAAATCTTGAAACTGACCGCGTGGACAGACCGACTTTACAAGAGTCCAAGAAGAGATTTTAACCTTGAACAGAAGGGCCCCCTTCCTCCCCTACTTCGCCAACATAAGATAAAGACCTTCCCCCAATTAAAGTGAAAACATCTAAGAAATACCAAACACTTCTACAGTCCCTGAGAGCCCAAGCAATAAATCAATTAAGTATATCTTCACTGGAAATATGCATCCATATTGTAGGCCGGAGATTAAACCATAGAATAATAATAGAGAGAAGAGAACTGGGTAGGATAAAAATTACCCCGCGCTGGAGAAATGTTGACTTTTGCATGGAGTGCTCGTTGACTAGCCTTCTAGAAACTGACTTGGAGAAGAGACCCAGCTCTAGCACTATTGCATGTGTTCTTTGCCCAAACATTTCCCCCCTCCAAAAACTACCACTCATTAGAAGACTAAACCAACTGGTGTGGAAGTACCTTATCCAAGAGCAATGAATAATCCCCTTCGGATCTCGCTTGTTACCAATGGAAAGGGATACTAGTGCCCGTATGTTAAGACAAAACCCAACACTATGCAATGGAGCCCATAAAACATTCTCCCTATTTGTATGATGCCAATTAAAGTGTCGAATGTAGAGGCATGCATGAAGGTGGCCACACCACCCGCTAAATTTAGTGATCGTCGCTTTCATCAAACGCAAGGTGGTGGGCACGAAGGCCCAGATTGCCACTTTCCTCGATTCGCACCCCCATCGGGGGGAATTCAAGCTTATATTTGATGTTTTTACTTTAAAATTTTATGGTAAGAATAACTATTCAGTTATTGTTGTTATATGTTTAATATTTTTATTATCTGATTTTCACTTGAATTTTTATGTGAATCATTATTTTTGGGAAAGAAACTTTGAATATCATTATTTTTTGACATAAAATTCATAAAAAGAATGTTCAATTTTTCCTATAAAAATCATTTTTACAAATAAAAGATCCCAATATATGTATTTTTTGGTCAAATGTATAAAATTATTTTATGAGGGACAATTATTTGATATGTATTGAAATATTAATTAATGATACATAAATGTATACAGAATCCTAACTTCAAATATTAACTTTTTCTACTTTGAAAAAAAAATTGAGAAGTTCATTACAAAAAAAATTGAAAAGAATAAACAAAAAAACGCAGCGTGAATAGCACTTGAAAAACAAACATCTCAAATAAAAAAATAAAAAATAAACTACATAAAATATTGTTAAATAACCAACATTTTAAAAAAGTATCCATGCTTAATACATACGAAAAATTGAAGTATCAAAAATAATCCCAAAAAAAAGGGTTGATGCTATATTGGCACTCTTCAAAATCAACATGAAAATCACTAATATTAAAAAAAATGTGCATACTTAATACATAAGAAAAAGTGTCAAAATTATACTCCAAAAAAAATATTAATATTGCGTCAACACTCTTTAAAATGGGCATGAAAAATCATGATTTTTGTGACTTCTAAAAATGAAAACTTGGTACAATTCCCATTAAGTTGGTAACTTTGTTTATCACTCATTTGGGTTGGGACATGCAAGGGTTCCTTTATTATATGGAGCACCAAGTGCTCAAGGAACTCCTTGATGGCTAATGAAGGGGGTATAACTCATACTAGGCGTTTTCCCACATTCTAATTATTGTTCCAACCATCTTTTGCATTTTAATTGTATTTTCCTTTCATAGTAGCCATTATATTCTTTTAACATTATTTTAGTTGCATCAATCTCCAAGGCAAAGTTTCTAGCCCAAACTCAAGAAAGAAGATAAGGTGTCGATCTCAATGAACCAATGACCAAAAGCCCGAAAAATGGATATGAAATCTAGGTAATGATGGAAAGTGGTGAGTATGGAATATCATGGACACACTACTTCAATCCAATTTTCCCAAATGAGATCCCACTAAAGTAGGGTCAAAACAAAACCCCCTAATGAAGTGAGAGAACAAGTTTACAAGCAAGATTGGCCAATCATCCAAATCACCCCTTAATCCATGTTAGAATGCCCAAAACACCAAGTAAAAATACATGTTTACAAGATTGTTGAAGTACCTACCAAATGATGACCCACCTTCCTTCAAGAGGAATGTCGAGTGCTGAGAGGTGTTTGACTAATGCAAATGGCAGAGGATCTTGGCATAATACCATGTATTGCGCAATGTAGAGTCATTGGCTAATTGGCTATCCAAAGAAGGGGAAAAATTCTCATATGAGGGAATCGACATTTTGGTGAGTAACGGGTATTAAGAAATAAATTTTGGGAAATTACATATCACCAAGTCTAAAAGGGAAAATTTGACAAAATTTGAAGCATAACATATTTGCAAATGAAATTGTGAGTTTTCATATTTTTCACATATAGGTTAGGCATCACTTTCATTTTCCCAGTAAACTAATTATTGGCAATAAGACCCCTAACTTCCATCCTTACTCTTCAATCACCATCTCTTAACTTTCACACCAACTTTGTCAATGTTAATTCCTCTATTTAACAATAACGTCAAAAGTTTTGATTTATTAAAACAAGGGTGACAGGAAAATTAAAACAGAAATGGCGCAAAATGACAATAAACTTAAGTAAATTGAAAAATAAATATGAAATACAAAGAGTTGAGATAAGTCACATACGTTCCCCTATTTATAAGGTATATTGTTTTTGTTATAAATTTATGAGTTGAGCTTATCTACAACCTTTCCTTTTTTTTTTTAAAGCTGAGACCTTGAACTCAAGCAAGATCTTTAAGACCCTTATTTTAGCTTAGATCAGACATTTCAGGACCTTATAACACTATTTAAGATCAGGAGCTGCCTTGAAAAAGGACCATGTTACGAAACCATATATTATCCAAAAATATATTAATCCATAGTCGGTAATCATATTCAAGAATATTTGCAATAACTTCAACATAACGGCCTCCACTTGACAATGATATTGCGCCAGAACAGTTATCATATTATTGATTAGAAATATATTTCATAAGGCAGTTTATGATGTGTTTAGATCCTGAATCATTTTTCAAATTCATTATCATTTAAAAATTATAATTATGAAATTCCTATTATATAAGGGTTATAACACCATTAATGTCAATCTTGTTTCTTTTATAATTGTCTAAAATGTAATGCGTTGGTGATGATTGTCCAATGGATGAATCACAGACATTTGCAAACAAGTCTTACGTTGTTTAAATGTGCATCATTATTAAACTGTTGAATTTTGATTCTTATAATTAAATGTTTTTGCACAGCCAAGTTAATGAAAATTCTGAAAACTGCTTTAAGCAGGGGGGTCATGCATAACAAAGGGAAAATTGTTCCCGTTGTTCAACATTTCCATAAATGACATTATTACAAGTCAAATTTTCAGTTTAAAACACATACTTCATTTTTTCCACTCGGCTTAAAATTCAATCAGCTTGTTACAAAAGAGTACCATAGCAATGCATCACATAGTCAACGAGATTTAATCTAGTAATAAAAAAGCATTGTTCCTCTCTCAATGTCAACAGTTCATACCCAAAGAGCCTTGCGAGTACACCGGGGCATAATGTATGTTGGTAGGTAGGTGGTACGCGAAGCAGCAAAAATTAATCTACATCAATTTATGAAAGAGAGTCTTAAGAACAAAGCAATGGAAGCATCAGCCAACAATTCTCACATAATTTTTGTTTCTCACTATTACCACTGATCGAAAAGCTGGTCAAAACTTCAAAATACTTGGGCAGAAGAGGAAACTATCCTCGAGGAAACGAAAAGAACTCCTTTAGAGCTATATCCTTTCGTTTTATATATCAAAAATCTACTTTGAAAACAATGATGAAAAAATAGGTCATGCTATACCACAAAGCATGGACTCTATTTGCATCACCCATGCCTGTGTCTTGGTTTGAACATCTTATTGCGAACTGAATGGGAACAATTTGAAGGCAGTGCAAAAACATGTAGAGATTGTTACACTGTCAAATTTATGCACTTGTATGCATCATGTAGGTTGGAAGGGAGAGTAGAGCCTCAAGCTTTGACCAACAGGCCTCAATAAAATTTATGATGCCGGCATGACTATAAGTTACATGTTCAAATTTTGCCAAGGCCAAAACTGCAAATGAATATTTAAACTTGGCTTATAATAGACTAAATGAGAAGTTAGAAAAAAAGTCAAATCTTCTTAGCCGAAAATCACCAGAAAATAAATAGGTCTGCCTCAAAAGATTCAACTTCATCTCTTCTTGCCATGCCTTCTTGCCTTTACAGTTCTCTCTAATGCTCTCATGCGTTGATGGACAAGAGAAGATGATGGTGGCCCTTTCTCAGTTGTTGTGATAGATCCAGCAAGAGTTGTGGGTGCCTTTGGTGGCACAGGTATCTCAGGAATAGCCAATGCTCTCTTAACACCTGGCATCTTGATTACTGTAATAACAACAATGAGCACCATGATTACAAATGCAATTTCCAAATTCCATTGCCAAAATTAATTCTCAATTGCCCATGTATTTCCTAAACTTAGATCGCATGACCATATCTTTAACCTCCATTTCGCAGGGAATTTTTCCATATGAATTGCAAGGTTTACTAGTAACAAAGCTTACAAAATGGTTTCAAGAAGTCCAATAGATGTCTTTCAAAGAATACTAACCACAAACTATGATGGCATAGCTTATCAAGTTTTAACATTATGATACCAAGCAAAAGGGAAAATATATGGAAATACTAAGCACGCTCAAATTTGATAAAACTGCATCAACAGTAGCTTGTTCAACAAATTAACAACAGTTTTCTATAAGAGATCCTGTAGTTTTTTCTAATTTTCAACTGAAACAGATCCTCCAGCAGTCATTCGTTTTAATAGATTCTAGATGACTTCAAACATCTAGACATTGTGCAAATGTTCTTCATTTCAATGTTAACATGTGCATAGTAAGTATCAAAACAAATGGTGCATTGAAACTATACATAAATGACAGAATTGAAACATGTCATTTTAATAAAAGCACGAACGTTATGTTAGCATGCATATTTAAAATATATGAAAAACACTAACCAAATTCAGGAAATTTATGGAACTACATATATTGGAAGTTTTCAAAACTACTTAGCAGCAGTTTGTTTTGAAGCTTGAGAGCGTTTTCGAGCTCATTTATTACAATAGGTTCTGGATTGTTTCATGCCTATCAGTAGTAATGATGGAGAGAATTTATTTCACTCCAATGTTAAAATGCACATGGTAAGTGTCATAGCAAGAAATTGAATAAAAAACAGCCTTAAAATTTTTGAAAATGGTTGTTATTAATCTCAAAGGTTGTCCAAATGAAAGAGGAAATTACATAGTCAAATAGCATATTCTGAGACCTTTCCAACATTACATGACACCCCCTCTAATTCCATAGGAATGAGGAGATATGAAATATTTCTTCAAGATGACCCAACCAAAGTACAAGCGCACCCCATTTGGATACCCTATCCTTGAAGGTATTTTTACTCCAATTGCCTAGCTCAAATGGGAGAATAGGGATATATGGGTGGAAATCTTATTTCGTGACCTTTCCAATGATATATGGCACACCTTCTAACTGCTCACAGTTGAGGAGAAATGAATTTTTGAACATTCACAATGATATATAAATAGGCATGAGAGGGAGCATTTCTAACCACTTGACTCAAGCATTTGGTTTTGTGTTTAGGAGAGCGAAGGAGCAGGTCTGAAGTTCATACCTCATGAACCAAGAAGAAGTAAAGTGAAGCCGAGTTGAAGCAGCTTTCTGTGGAATGGTTTTGGCACATCTTTTGAAGGGCTTTTGGAATTGTTCTTGGAAAGAGTTTTTGGTTTATTTGAGGTTTGTTTTTTAGGGTCAAGTGTAGGTGACTTTGGAGGCCAAGTAGGATGAGCTCTGGTGAGGAGAAGGTCGAGCTTTAGGCTTCTCTTAATGGTTGAATTATGCCCCAATAGAGTGTGACACCCCTGGTATGCTTTCCCCCTGATTTTTGTAATGTAATGATACTTGATAATAAATAAATAAATGCATTTTTGTATATTGGCCTAAAGAGTGGAACCACATATCCATGATCTAAGGAGGAAGAGGAAAAATAAGCGTGCGTAGAGCTAGTTGGCACCAATGTTTAATTTATGGGCAATTGTCTAAAAAAATTATTAGAGGAAGCTTCCAAGAATAGCATGAAGAGGCACCCTTGAGAAATTATACAAAAGCCATTTGCACAGCAATCTTGAGGTTGGACCTCTTCTTGGTGAAGCTCATGTGGAAAGTTGGAAGTTAGAAAGAGCTATGAGTTGAGGGAATAAAATTCCCTGAACGAGAAAATTGTGACCAGGAGCGCAAGAGATTTAAGATGAAATGGGAACGAGTGTTTGCCAAAAAAAATACCAGTTGAAAAAACACTCATTGGTGCTAGCTGGGGCTGAGAAACCAAATGCAGAAGGGTGTTTGCTAAAAGAGGGCTGATAAACCACCCACAGTGTTTGTTGTGGGCAGATAAACCACTCATAAAGTGCTTAACATAGCTGATAAACCACCAATTACTGTGAAATTCTGTTGTGCTTGACTAGCTAATAAACCACCTGATATTATGTCGAATTCCTGTCCTCTTTGAGCTGAGTATGGCCTCCGACTGAAACAATTGAAGAAATTCCCCTTAGATCATGGATATGGCTTGGCGCTGACTACTGCAAGTAATTCTGATTGCAGTGAGTCTAAAGTTGGGTGGAAAATCAAAGTCCCACCTTCAGTTTGGCCATTGGCTTTATTGTATTTGCATGTATTTAGCTAAGAGTTGTGAAGTTAAATATTTCCTTGTGAAATTTAATGTATGGCTCTAAAAAATGTTGCATGGTTGTAGGAATGATGGTATATGAAATTATTGGCTGAAATGCTTTGAATGTCCTGTAGCTTTATATGAAATGTTGTCATGCATATGTAGTTAAATGCCTGAAGCTTTTCACTGTATTGCATGTGGATATCATGTTTATGTTTGCAGTGTTGTTAATGTGCCTAAATTAATAGTAGGGGATGCCTTTTTCGTATGTGGAAATGAGAGGTTGATTCTCATAATCATTATTGTCAATCTCTGTTAATTTCCCATATGGTTCTTGCATAAATGAATGAATTATTGTATGTGTTCATGATTTGGTTTGATGCTCATCCTTAATCCAAGAGACCAATAGATCTCTGAGCTATTATGAGCTTGAAATTGACCCAATGGGCTTAATATGAATAAATGGACAGATATCTGTCAATTTTATTATGTAGTTAAAAGATTCACTATCAATCCTTGTTTTAGCATTACTAAGCTCAGGAAGGAGAGTGTGTGTGTGTGTAAATTGTACACACGTGTATATATATATATATATATATATATACAGCAGGTTGGGCCAAATAATCTGTAAGCTCAGGAGGGATAACTCCAAAGAGCTTCACAACATATATACATATATATATATGGATGCGCGGGGTTGAGCCCTCAAGGCATTAAGGGGTTTGGCCCTCAAGTCGCAACAGGCCCATGCGTGATAGAGCATCGTAACCGAGCACGGATGGGGTGGAAAATCCCAAACCATATACACATCTATGGCGCGGGGGCTGGAAGTTCAAGGACTGGAGGAGCAAGGGGGCTCGATCTTTATGCACACATGTGAACAAGTGCTACATCCCAGCGCTAAGGGGATCTCAGCAAGTCGTCAAGTGACGGGAAGTTTGTAGTGCCGGAAGAATTACCCTGGAGATTTCAAAGGGAGGCCTATGCAAATTCTGCCGGGATTTTATTGCCGGGATAATGTGGCATGGTGGGGCCATCTGCCTGGTCGTCTGCATTCGGCGTTACCCAACGGAGGACCCCATATATATTTATAGTGTGAAATTGTGTTTTACTGAGCGGAGGGTAGCATGAAAACCATGGCCAGGTTGGTCGGCATTACGGCCAGGAGCGACGTGGCTACACTCGATAGGCCAAGTGGAGGTTGATGTTAATGTGACGTGGTGACCTGGGGTAGGACACGTCACCCCAGTGATAGATGGGTGACGTAACCCCGGTGCCTCTACTGGGTGCAATCCTGCTTATATTTTATCCCCGGGGTGATGTGGCCATGGAGGGCGCGATCCCATATATATATATATATATATATATATTCGAAGAGGTCTTGCGAGCCATGGAAAGGGGAATATATGGCACAACATGATCGGGTCAGCTGCTGGGTAGATCTGCCACTTAGTGGTGAGATGGCATGTGACTAGGGTAGCCACATGGGGACCACGTGGCAGGTCAGATGACGTGGAAAGACTTGATAGGCCAGTCTTCGATCGGCCATATCTTTTGATTCAAGAGTCCGATTGAAGCAAATTTTATATCGTTGGAAAGGTCTTAATGAGATGAACACAACGATATTATTCATTTTAAGTTTGAGAAAGTTGAAAAAGATCTAAAATTTAGAACCCATTTCCATAACAGGACATTGGAGGTCGGGTCATCAGGGTAATTGCCTCCCTTTACCCTTACTAGGGGCTAGGAATAGTAAGGGGTGTGTTACAAAGTGGCTTAGTTTCAAACCTATCTTAAGGTTGAGTTGCAATTTTGATTTGAGGGTCGAGTTTTGTCCCTATGAAGGCAAAGTTTCAAGGCAAAGTATTGTTGTTTGAAGGCCAAGTTTCAGGGGACAAGTTCTATTGTTTGAAGGTCGATTTTCAAGGTTGAGTTCTATTATTTGAAGGTCTAGTTCAAGCCTGGTTTGAAGGCCAAGTCCTGGTGTCTTGAAGGCCAAGTCCTGGTCTGATTTAGAGTCCAAGTTCTAGTGTATTGAAGGTTGAGTTTAGGTTGGACCTTCCAATCACTATCTAGGTTGGAGCTTACAATGATTGTAAGTTGATGCTCACTAAGTATTGGTGTCCTCGTCTTCTTAACAAGTTGGAGTGTGCAATTTTTGTAAGTTGGTGCTTATAGAGCATTAGTGTTGTTGAGAAATCAGTGCTTATAGGAATTAGGGTTTGGTTCCTCTTTCTTGATAATTGCTTGTGAATTATGTTGGCTTCTTTAGCTTATTTATTAGTTTATCTTTCATCAAGCAATTACCAAATTAAATTTATATGAAAACCACAAGAACAAGAGACACGAGACGTAGGCACTCATCCAGGGCAGAACCCCTCCAACGAGAAAACCCAATCCAACTCTTCCACTAGTAAATTCAAATCAAGATGAGCCAATCTAAGACCCTTTAGACCTAGACAAAGACCTCTTCCAATCACCAAGTCAGCCCTTCCTTCCAATAGATGATCCCAGTCAAAGTCTCCAAGTGACAGTTTCCCAGTAGCAATTACTATCCAAAATTTCGACCTCTAGCAACAAATTTTCGGTCCCCAACAACAGAGTTTCAGACCTGCAGTCAAAGTCACCTGACACGAGGATTCGAGATTTGACGGATACATGGATTCGAGTATTGGATACGCACACGTTGACCCCTCAGAACAGGACACGTTCGGATACGTTATATATTATTTTATTATATATATATATATATATTAAAAATTAGATATTTCTTACACATTCTCATTAATGATACAAATTCATTGATTTCAAACATAGATCTTCATCTAGATGTAAGATTTACAAATTAACATTATGCATACAAATACAATTGTGATATAAATGATAAATCATAATACGTATTCAATTCATCAATGATCCAATAGGAGAAAGACAAAATAGTAAGAAAAAGACACTGTAGTTTTCTCATTAAGTCATCAAAATCAAAATGTGTTACAAAAGTAGTGCAATGCCAATGGAAAATAGAAATAGAAAATACAAAACAACTACAATCTACAAGTATACAAGCCTCAAGGCAATAGATAGCTCATGACTCATGAGTCATCAATCCTCATAGTCATCATCAAAATCAGCATCGATGTCCTGATCATCATGGTCACCACTGCTCTCCTTTGTTGCATCCTCCTCTGTATCCAAAGTCATCTTTGCATCTGTTGGTGTGGAGGACAACCCCTCTACATTATCACCCTCATCAAATCTGACAGGCTCTAGCACTGGATCATTGAGATCCAAGTTGGCCAATGCCAACTCAACACTACTGTCCAAACCAAGGTTGCACGAAACGGGGAAATGGGTACGAGTTTCCGAAACGGGAAGTGATACGAAACGCGACCTCCCCAAATTTTGGAAACGGGGAAACGCTAATATATATATATTAGGACATTTAAGAAATATGTGCAATCATAAAGCATATATGATACATTCTAATTTATTACATTATGATAAAATTGTCAATTGTCAATGCATAAACTATAAGTCTCTAAATTTACATCACATTTACTCATGAATGATCACACAATGAAAATAGAAATATCCAAAATCAGCCACGAGAAATTTTTAATTTTTTGTCTCATGCTTGATTGGGAGTCTCCTCCTACATAGTCGAACAACTGTAGGAATTTACAGGGTAAGTTCCTCAGACAAAACACCAAAGGACACCGCTCACAAACAGATCACAGATCAATACACCAGTACTTTTGACGTGGTTAAAACCCTCAAAGAGGGAAACAGTCCACGACCTGAGCCAACGCGGCCACTTCAGGCAATTTATTAATAAAAGAATGAAAATTTACATAAGCTTCTCTCATGGACAGTTAACCTACAAATGACCCTCCATGCTCTTTAAATAGAGATCATGGACCAATCGGGTGTTAAGCCACGAATCAAGTGTCGGTAATACCGAGGAGAGAATGAACCGTCGGATCACTACATATCGTGACCGTCGGATTGTAAGTTACAAAATGTACATAGTAAAGAAACACACTTTACCTAACTCTATACTAGACCAAGTTACACTTAACTATTTCCTATGTGTCGGAATATCCTAACATCCCCCCTTAAGAACAACTTGGGATAGGATTGAAGGATTTACAAATATGACACAATAGGAGAAGGGAGGAGGCACTAGAGCCTATCCTCCCTTAGTGACAACTTCCTAAACTCCAACCATAAATCGAAGTTTAGTGAACTTCGCCTCTGTGAGAGCTTTTGTAAAGATGTCTACAACTTGATCATCTGCTGAACAATATTGCACTTCAAGAACATGGTCGTGAATGAGCTTTCTGATGAAGTGCATATGTAGTTCAATGTGTTTGTTGCGCTGATGTTGGACTGGATCTTTGCATAGTTGAATGGCACTTTGATTATCACACCAAAGTGTAGTCGGATGTTGTTGCTGAAATCCAAACTCTGACAGGATCTGACGGAGCCACAAGGCTTCCTTACTAGCTTCTACGGCACCACGATACTCTGCTTCTGCTGAAGAAAGAGAAATGGCACCTTGTTTCTTGCAAGCCCATGTAATAGGTCCTGAACCAAGAGTGAACACATAACCTGCAGTAGACTTCCGATCATCAGGGTCATTAGCCCAATCGGAATCAGTGAAACCAACAAATAAAGGAGATGCTTCGGCACTGTAATGAATTCCAAACTGAACTGTACCTCGAACATAACGAAGTATTCTTTTAGCTGCTTTCCAATGACTTTCACGTGGGTTTTGCATAAACCGAGCAACAAGGCCAACAGCAAAGGAAAGGTCAGGACGAGTATGGGTTAGATACAAAAGTTTTCCTACAAGTTGACAGTATAAGGTAGCATCAACTTCAGGAGAAGTACAAGTGACTGAAAGTTTGACTCCATACTGAAAGGGAGAAGGGGCTGGCTTACAATCTTCCATGTGAAAATGGCGTAGAATATCACAGGCATACTTGGACTGGGAAAGGGAAATACCTTCCTTGGATTGCAAGACTTGAAGACCAAGAAAATAACGTAAGTGTCCTAAGTCTGTCATTTCAAACTTCCTTTTAAGGCTAGACTTCACATGGTTTATAAGGTTGGGATCACTACCAATCCGGATAAGATCATCAACATAAAGAACAAGAATGATAAGAGACTTGCCCACTTTCTTGGTGTAGACAGTATTGTCAGAATGACACCTAGAAAAGCCATTTTCTAAAAGAAAGTTATCCATTTTGGCATACCAAGCTCGAGGAGCTTGCTTGAGACCATAAAGGGATTTCTTAAGCCGACATACAAGGCTGGGGTCTGTTTGTATAAAGCCAATAGGTTGTTCCATATAGATTTCTTCATGCAAGTCCCCATGCAAGAAGGCAGATTTAACATCCATCTGATGGACTTCCCATTTGAAAGAGGCAGCAAGGGAAAGAACAAGGCGGATAGAGTTCATTTTGGCAATAGGGGAGAAGGTTTCAGTGTAGTCAATGCCTTCAACTTGTGAAAAACCCTTAGCAACAAGACGAGCTTTATGTTTATCAACTTTCCCATCTGGTCCATACTTGGTTCTGTAAACCCATTTGCATCTAACAAGTTTTCGTCCCTTTGGTAGAGGAACAAGATCACATGTATCATTTGCCAATAATGAATGATATTCTTCATTCATAGCTGCTTCCCAATCTGGATGGCCTGAAGCTTCTGCAAAGGTGTCAGGATCATAATTCACTGAAGCTTGAGCCAGTAAAGAAGAGGCTCTATCGAACTGAGAACGTGTACGTCGCTGATCTGTAGGATCACCGGCAAGATCACCTGCTGCATCCCGAGTAGCATGGACCCATTTTGGAAGCTGAGGAGCTGAAGGAGGATCCTGAGAAGGCGGGGAGGATTTTCATCCTCGCTTTCATCATCTGAAGAAGAAATATTTTCAAAAGTAGAAGAGATAGGGAGAGGTGGCACATCCGCCGAACTAGGCTCGTAGGCCGATATATTTTCAGCAAACTTTACATCTCTTCTAATGATAACATTTTTGGACTTAAGTGGAATAAGTCTATATCCTTTGACATCTTCAGAATATCCAACAAAAATACATTTTTCACTCTTAGATTGTAAAGCTTTATGTTTCTCATCTGGAATATGGGCCCATGCTTCACTTCCAAAAACACGAAAGTGACTTACATTTGGTTTAATTGAGCTCCATGCTTCTTCTGGAGTGATATTCTTTAAAACCTTACTAGGAGTGCGATTTATTATGTAATTTGCACAGTTAATTGCTTCTGCCCAATAATTAAGACTAAGTCCTTTAGATTGAAGCATACAATTAGCCATTTCCTTTAAGGTGCGATTCTTCCTTTCAGCTACACCATTTTGTTGTGGAGTATATGGAACAGTATGTTGCATTTGAATTCCATTCTCAGTGCAAAAGTTGATGAATTTGTTGTTAACATATTCTCCGCCATTATCAAATCTTAGCTTAAGAATTTGATGTCCAGATTGTTTTTCAACAAAGGCCTTAAAGGCCAAGAACATGTTAAATACTTCACTCTTGAGTTTTAAGAAGTATACCCAAGTGCGCCTGGAGAAATCATCAATGAAAGTTAAGAAATACTTATAGCCAGAGAATGAAACAACTAGAAGTGGACCACATAAATCACTATGCACAAGCTGTAAAGGGGCTGAGGCGTGCCAAGAGGCACGTTTTTCAAAACTGTCCCGATGATGTTTTCCGAGTACACATCCGGAACAAACACCATCTCTGCAAGATACCATTGGAAGACCTGTCACCATATTTTCTTTACATAGATTCTGAAGAGAGCGATAGTTTAAGTGACCAAATCGCTCATGCCAAAGTTTGCTCACTTCATCATTATGAGCAACAAATATCGAGGAAAGATTTGATGACCCAAAGTTGTGAAACTTATACAACCTTGTAGAATCATCAGCAATGTCAGTAGCTAAAATCTGTCTAGGATCTCTTAGGTCCTTAATTACAACATCGTGAGGTGAAAATTCAACGATTTTACCTTCACCTGAATGAGTTATCTGATATACAGATAGAAGGTTGCAGGATAAGGTTGGAACACATAATACATCATTAAACTGACCATTGTCTATATGAACAGTTCCAGTCCCTACAACACTAAGAGTCTATCATCACCAACATATATATTTTTGGTGTTACAATCATTTAAAGAAGAAAACATGGCTTTGTTTTTGGCCTTGTGATAAGAAGCTCCAGAATCAATGAGCCACTCATGAGAATGAGAAGAAGAAGATACATTTAGTGCATAGCCAGACCGAGATGCTTGACAACCACATGCAGAAAGTGCCATTCCTGAAGATGAAGTTGAAGTTGAAGAGTGCTCCAAATGGATGTTATGCTTCTTCATTGCTGCTTCCAAGGCTTCCATCTTCTTAAAGCATTTGGATTCTAAGTGGTCATCTCGATTACAAAAGTTGCAATGTCTATCAGTCTTCTTCCCTTTGTTTTTATTTGTCTTATCATTTTGTTGAAATTTTTCATTTTGAGGCTGAAATTGCTTAGGACCCTTGTTTGGTTTAGGACCATTCCTTTTAGGATACAACTTCTTAGAATTCTTTGAATTTGGTTGCTGTTGGGCGGGTAACGCTTTCTTAGAAGAGTTTCCAAAATGAAGAAGACCAAGGTGTAAGAGTTTTTCTTGTTCTCTTATTAAAGAATCACAAAAAGAATCAAAGAAAGGGGACTTGTAGTCTTGCCCTTGAGAAATGAAGGCTTCTCTTGTAGAATGGAAGGTGGAAACAAACACAGAGTAGGCTGGTCCCAACTTAGTAAGAATGGAATAGATAAGGTTACTATCTTCTTTCTTAACCTTAACACCTTCCAAGAGAAGTCTAAGGGTCTTGAACTTGGACAAAAAATCTTCAATGCAAGAAAAATTATTGGGGTCCAATGTAAGCAACTCATTTTCAAGTTGGTGGGCTCTAAGTTCATTTTTTATTCCAAAAACTTTAGTAATCTATTTCAATGCTTCATCAAGAGTATCAAGTTCTGCAATATGGAATCTAAGATCTAGAGAAATAGACATCCCTATCAACCCACGTGCTTGATCTTGCCTATTTTCCCATTTAGCTGCCTTATCTTCATCTTTCGGTTTGGTTCCTTGGCCTGAGGCTATTCTGTAGAGACCTTTACTTCTAAGTAAATCCACAATGTAGGACTACCATTGAAAGTAGTTGGTGCTGTCAAGAATAACTTGGCATGGACCTTCCATTTTAATAGAAACTGAAGCTATAGATACTGAAACTAAGTGTTCTAATGGAAAGATCTCGAAAAATTAGGCTGTTTCAAAAAAAAATGGTTCTGAAAATGGCTTCCGGATGAAGAAGTTATGGCTTTTTGAAGAAAATTTGATGAAGATGCCGGCGAAGTGCGGGAATGTGCGGAAATGAAAAATCCGCCGCCACAAAAAGGAGACTTGAACTCAAGACCTCTACTCTCATAAATTAGCTTTGGACCAAGTGAGCTATACAAAAAGTTTGAGAGAGAAAGAGGGGGGTTGAAGCTTTGGGTTGCGTGCTTGCTTTGAGAAAGCCCTTTTTTCCTACAAAACAAAAAACACAAACCCCAACACGGACATACACAAAAAAACGAACCTTGTGGCTCGAAGTTAGCTTTAGCCGGAAACTAAATATTTTCCTCAATGTTTCTGATTTTCCGAGATCACACTAAGGCGCAGCAGAAAAGAGCATACGCATGAGAAAAATTCTTCCTTTCTGTTTCTGATTTGCCCAAATCGCACAGAGTCGCGGGGCAAAGAGCATACGCATAAATGAAAGGTATAGATCCGGTAATAATAATAAAAAAACTAAATAAACTGAAACCGAAATAAACAGAGAGAAAATAACTGTAAACTGCAAATAAACACTATATACCTCCAGATCTTAAAAATGACGTAGCTAGGGCTACCGGAAACCTTTTCGCGTGAAACGAAAGGGGTTCCTCACTGGAACAGATGCTCCCAACACAATAGAGCAATCCTCTCGGCCCGAAAATAGTTAGAAACAGTAGATCTAGGAAACAACAGTCGGATGCAGTTCTACCGGCTTCAGATTTGGATCACCAACGGACACGGCCCTCAAATAGCTCTGATACCATGTAAGAATTTACAGGGTAAGTTCCTCAGACAGAACACCAAAGGACACCGTTCACAAACAGATCACAGATCAATACACCAGTACTTTTGACGTGGTTAAAACCCTCAAAGAGGGAAACAGTCCACGGCCTGAGCCAACGCGGCCACTTTAGGTAATTTATTAATAAAAGAATGAAAATTTACATAAGCTTCTCTCATGGACGGTTAACCTACAAATGACCCTCCATGCTCTTTAACTAGAGATCATGGACCAATCGGGTGTTAAGCCACAGATCAAGTGTCGGTAATACCGAAGAGAGAATGAACCGTCGGATCACTACATATCGTGACCGTCGGATTGTAAGTTACAAAATGTACATAGTAAAGAAACACACTTTACCTAACTCTATACTAGACCAAGTTATACTTAACTATTTCCTATGTGTCGGAATATCCTAACAACGACCTTAGTGCTCTTGATTAAATACAAATTTCATACCCTAGTACCTTACATGCTCTTGATTATTGGGAGTCTCCCCTGCATAGAGGGCTTGGTTCTCTTGATTAAATACAAGTTCCATACCCTAGTACATATGATAAAATCCAATGGGAACATTGCAATCCCACCAATCCTGAAATTCTGAAAAACAGATAAGTCTACTGGATGTTGAGTGAAATCTAAAATTCTACTTTCTCCATATGAAATCCAATGAAAGCGAAACCACTCTCAAACATCCTGAGTCATTTCATGGTAATGTTAAAAATTTAAGTAAAAAGATGAAAATGAGAAATAAAGGAGAGTGATATTCTTCTTTATTTTTCATTTTCATCCTTTTACTCTAAGAATTTAACATTACCATGAACTGCATATGCCTCAAACTTCCTGATGAACTGCATATCAACACTAAGGCAAAAGTTCACTTTTATAACTTTAGACAGGCATCTAGAAGCAACTAGAAGTCAATAGGATAACCTAAAAAGAAATTAGAAAACAAATAAATAAATAAAAAACACACAAGTAAAAAGCTTAAACGTGAGTCGTACGGCCGTGAAACGCGTTTCCGGCCGTACTGGCCACGTTTCAGTTTCGTGAAACGTGGCAGTATGGCCTGAAACGCATTTCACGGCCGTCCCACACACGTTTTAACATTTCGTACTCGTTTCCTTATGGAAACGCCCTCCTGCCCTACGATTCCTGCAACATAGGTCCAAACCCATATCATCAAGAAAGACATCCCCCATCTTTGTCTTTCCCTTCAACCACTAATCCCTTCGCCTATAAATAAGACGAAGGTTGGTGTGCACATACACCATTGTCTCTATCCTGGACTGCTCAAACCTACTCTTCTTGACACTATACAAATTCCCATATGTGCTCCAATTCCTCTCGCAACAAGAGGATGAAGTCACCTGAGAGAGGAGCCTCATGTTGTATAGGAGGGCTTGTTGCCCCATGATTTGCCCACCAATAATAGGGCTTCTTAGCCCCCTTGTCTCTAATCAGATCATACCCTACAAAGCGACCAGTGCCAATGGAAAACTCTGCAAAGGCATCCTCCACCTCATCAAGGGATGCTCTATCCTGAAAAACCCACCTACATGCATCTTTCCTCCCCTGTGAGATTTCACCATCCATGTGAGGTAATCTGCGGGAAGGTCCACCATTCAGCCACTCATGGCTATAGTATTTTGCAATGTTGCGAAAATCGCGATATAATCGCAATAACATCAAAAAATCGCAAATTTTTCATTTTGCCAATATCACCTGAGTATTACAAACTTTTTTATTCAAAAACAATTGTTGAAAAAATCGCGATTCGATGGGAAATAATCGCCAGGCTCCTGGATAGCGCGTTTTATAAGGGAAAAAATTATTTTTTTGTCATTTTGAACAGACAACAACGTGGTTTGAGAGTTGAGGAGGAGAGGAAGCCTGGAAAGCGTCTACTAGGGCAGAGGATGAGGAAGCCTGGAGATTTTAGCATCCCAAGCAAGAGAACTTCGTCTTTGGATCAAATTTCTTTGGCAAACCGTGGTTTCCAGGTATGGGCACCAAATTTGGCCATTTTGTTTTGATTTCTTTCTTGTTTTTGCTTGGGCTTCTATAACCCATTGATTATCAATGATTTTTTTGTGGCTTTGATGGTGTTTTTTTTTCATTTTTGTTGCATAGAGTGGAGGGACTTCATTTTGGATTGAGTTGAAGTCTTTTTGTTTGTTTGTCAAAAATTCAATGTGTTGTGTCATGTATGTAATTTTTATTTTTATTTTTGTAATTTGCAATTCTTATTGCGCCATAGGTTCAACTTCAAACTTCATCTTACATTAAAACTCAAGAGTTCAACCAAGTTACAAACATGCCAAGGAAATTGGACCCTCTGTGGGAATTTGGTGAACTTGATGGAGGGTTTGATAGATTGAACTTGTCTTGCAAGTTGTGTGGGCAGCATATGTCAGGGGGGGTTTATAGATTGAAGTATCACCTTGCACAAATCCCTGGACATGATGTA
The DNA here is from genome assembly GCA_031772625.1 of Pinus tabuliformis. Classification (NCBI taxonomy): domain Eukaryota; kingdom Viridiplantae; phylum Streptophyta; class Pinopsida; order Pinales; family Pinaceae; genus Pinus; species Pinus tabuliformis. The sequence continues at coordinate 251,107,127 of CM062808.1, read as the reverse complement.
GGGCCTTGCAACAATACAAATGTGGAAATCATCCGAAGAGCCATGAGATCATTGGAAGAATTAGAGCAAGAGAAAGTGGCCAAAGTAGATCTGAAAAAGCAACTAGCAGGGAGGGTGTTAGGAGGTGAATATGGAAGTGGCACTGATTCTACTTTAGCATCAATGTCTACAACCAACCCTATAGTTGTCTCATCATTTTTTGTTCCTAGAACCATGCCTGGTTCACAACCATCTATCACTTCAATCCTTAAAAAAAGGAGAAAAAACAAGCTGACAAGTTGTTGGGCAAGTTCCTCCTTTGGAGTGATATTTCTTTTAGCGTTGCAAAGAATAATCCATTTTTCCAGCCTGCTGTTGATGCTATTGCAGTTGTTGGCCCAGGGTACAAAATCCCTTCTTATGATGACTTTAGAGGCGGCATTCTTCAAGATGAAAAGGTTGACTGCACCAAAAGATTGGAGGAGTTTAAGGCATCATGGGCACGAACAGGATGCACTGTGATGTCAGATGGTTGGACTAACCAAAAGGCGAGAACGCTTATAAACTTCTTGGTTAGTTGTCCCAAAGGGACAATGTTTATGAAATCTGTTGATGCATCTTCACATATCAAAGATGCAAAATTATTATGTGATATGTTGGATGTGTTTATTTTGGAGGTGGGTGTAGAACATGTTGTCCAAGTCATAACAGACAATGCTGCAAATTATGTTATTACTGACAAGATGCTTATGGAGAGGCATCCTAACTTTATTTTGAACACCTTGTGCTGCACATTGTATTGATTTGATGTTGGAAGACATAGGAAAAATTTCCTTTGTCAAAAATATTGTTGACTCATCAAAAAGCATTACAAAATTTATATATGATCATGCATCTGTGCTTAGCTTGATGAGAAAATTCACCAACAACAAGGAGTTGGTGCGCCCCGCCATTACACAGTTTGCCACCAATTTCATATTTCTTCAATCCCCCTTGAATTCTATATGGGATGTGAAGAGAATGTTTCTTTCAAAGGAGTGGCGTGCTTTGACAATGAGCCGCAAACCAGAGGGAGAGGCCATATGCAGATTAGTTTCATACCAGGAAGACTTTTGGGCGGGAGTGCAAGAGGTGTGCACCGTTACTAAACCTTTGGTAAAGCTTCTTCGATTAGTTGATGGTGAGAAGCCCGCAATGGACTATTTGTATGAGGCCATGGACAGGGCCAAAGAATCCATTCGAGCCTAATATGATGATAAGGGAAATGAAGGGTTTCAGAAACAACTCCTCCTATGGGAAGTGATTAATGAACAATGGAACAACACACTCCATTGTCTCATTCATGATGTAGGGATCTACCTGAACCCCACATTTTCTTACCCATGTGGGTTCTTATTTGATGCTAGGATCATGGATGGATTCTTAACCTGTGTTTAGAGGATGATGCGATCTCTAACAAAACATGCAGAAATCTCCAAAGAAATGGAGATATACAGGATGGCAGGTGACAAATTTGGATTTGAGATCGTTGTGGTTGATAGGAAGACTACAATGCCAGGTATTTTTTAGTTTGTTTCAAATTTCATTGTCTCTTCAAGTTCATAACTTCATACTTTGCTTCAACTTTCAAATTTCATTTTTTTCTTATGTTTATCTTATTTGTATTTTTTTTGTAAATGCATGGTGGACTCGCTATGGTGCCAGAGTATCCCATCTGTGAAAGCTTGCCATTCGAATCCTCAGCCAAACATTTAGCTCCTCAAAATGCGAGCGCAACTGAGTGTATTTGAAAAAATACACAACAAGAAGCGCAACAAATTAAACTTAAAACTTAAAATATTCCAAATTTCAAATTAATTTTTTGAATTCATTAAATAATATTTTTTTATAATTATTATTTTATGATCTTTGTACAGGTTGGCTACCCAACGACTTAATGACATGGTATACGTCTACTACAATCTTTGATTGTGGGTGAAGCAACTTGAGGGGATAATTGATATGGAGGCCACTCATTGGATGGGATTGACACCACTGCTACATGGAGGGTTGAGGCCGAGAGGCCTCCCATGGAGTCTGTCGATGATTGGTTAGAGCAAGAGGTAGTGGAAGGCGTCGAGGGAAAGGAGGAGGAGGAGGTGACACCATGGTACATTTGGCTTTGAGATGGCTGTGGTTGATAGGAAGACTACAATGCCAGGTATTTTTTAGTTTGTTTCAAATTTCATTGTCTCTTCAAGTTCATAACTTCATACTTTGCTTCAACTTTCAAATTTCATTTTTTCTTATGTTTATCTTATTTGTATTTTTGTTGTATATGCATGGTGGACTCACTATGGTGCCAGAGTACTCCATCTGCGAAAGCTTGCCATTCGAATCCTTAGCTAAACATGTAGCTCCTCAGGATGTGAGCGCAACTGGAGTGTATTTGAAAAAATACACAACAAGAAGCGCAACAAGTTAAACTTAAAACTTAAAATATTCCAAATTTCCAATTAATTTTTTGAATTCATTAAATAATATTTTTTTTATAATTATTAATTTATGATCTTTGTACAGGTTGGAGACCCAGCGACTTAATGACATGGTCTACGTCTACTACAATCTTCGATTGTGGATTAAGCAACTTGAGAGGATACCTGATATGGAGGCCATCTCATTCGATGGGATTGACACCACTGCTGCATGGAGGGTTGAGGCCAAGAGGCCTCTCATGGAGTTTGTCGATGATTGGTTAGAGCAAGAGGTAGTGGAAGGCGTAGAGGGGGAGGAGGAGGAGGAGGTGACACCACCTACCCAGGCTACCCCTACCACTAGTAGAGGACGTGGTCTACCTCCTATAGTTCCTAGTTCTTCATCTTCTCGAGCACAACAGAGTCCACTGCCAACTCCACTGGCAACTACATCTAGAGGGAAAGGGAAGCTATTGCATTTTCTCGCAAGAGGGGCAGAGGAAATCAGTAGTATTAGTTATTTGGTTCATTTTTGTTAGTGTCAATCTTGTTAGCCTGTCCCCTAGATCAAAAAATTGCTTTTACCATGACCTTTTCAGGCTTCTATCATCAAATTTTTTTGTTACTAGGTTTACACAGCAAATTTGGTCATTGCATGGTCAGTCCAAGATAGAGTCATTGTCTGAAATTTTCACTCATGCTGATTGCTTGTCATACACCATGAAAATTGGTCAAGTCATCATCATCATTCCATTAGGTCTTAAGTCATCCATTAGGTCATAAGGGTCCTCAAGGTCCACCATTTCCATAAAAAAGTCAGAAATAAGTCAAACTTGACAAAGCAAAGAGTTCAAGAGTTGAAACATGATTCATTCACATTTTCATTACATCAAAAGTTTCAGATGAAGAAAGCACCAGCACTCAGGAGATGCAAAAAGCACATTTCCAAAGGCAAGGTAAAAGCTGCCTTCAAAAAAGTGAAATCAGTTCACAAAAGAAGATTAGTTTCTTTTCTCTTTTTGAAAAAGTGAAGAAATTACCCCTATATAAACTCAAAATGACTCAATACCTTTTCATTCATCTCTCATTCACTCTTCATCATCGAGCTCACTCGCTTAAAAAAGCAAAAAATCCATTTCCCTAGGAGAATTTGGTCAAAAATTGCAGGCGCTGCGCGTAGATACATTGCGCTGCGCTTTTGAAGCAGGCGCTGCGCATAGGAGAACTATGTTGCGCTTTGGCGCTGCGCGTAGGAGAACTGCACTGCGCTTTAGCACTGTGCGCAGGACAAAGTGCTCGAAAATCACCCAAATTTTCCCAGATTTCAAAATTCTTGCTTTCAAACTTGGTCTAATTGCTTTCTAAGGCTAAGGAACAAGATTTTGTGTCATCATGGAGATTGATTCTTCACCAGAGAGAAAGAGACAACACAAAGGAGGGAGGATTCTCAGATATGAACCATCAGATTGCAATCAGATCAACTCATATCCTTTCATCAAACAATGCTTTGAAGATGTTCACTATTTGGAATTTTGCAAAAGAGTAAGTGAAGCAGGGTTTTATGAGCAGCTGACAGATTGGGTGGCTACACACTTGAAAGGGGAGACTGTTGTCATTGCTGGTATTGAGTTTAGCTTCTCAATGGCCTCCATCTCACTAGCAACTAGTTTACCAGACAATGGCGAATACTAGTTCAAAGGAATGAATCTAGATCTTGAAAACTACAAGCCCTTCTTAAAGACTCCATACAAAGACACACATACTCACCTTATGCCTTTCAGATATTTGCTTGAGAAGTATGCTCCTTTAATGAAGACCATCATGAGGTTCTTTACCTGTGAAGGTAGATTCTCAAGGTTGTATGCATATCACATTCGCCTCTTGATGCACTTCACATCTCAAAAGCCACTCAACATGTGCAATTACTTGTTCAGGAGTATTTCAAAAATGTTTGAGAAGATACAGTTGAAGGACAAAGAGCACTCTCCAAGCTTGTTCCATCATAATCTCATCAAAACCATTGTCCTTCATCAGTTGGCAAAGAGGGGTATGGCTTGGGAAGCCTTCTTAAAAACAGCTCTAAAATGGCATGAGGAAAATGCAGCATCTCAGTCCACAACCGCACCAAAACAACAAATAGAAATGGGGTCATCTAGCACACCAGCAGAGAAGATTCAGCTACCTAGGCCAAAGGTCACCAAAGTGTGTAAGAAAGGGTATAGGCTTGTGTTTTCTTCTCACAAAGAGAAAGGGGCCAAGCCTTCTTCATCGACGAAGTAGGCATCAACAGCAAAGGGTAAGAAGACAGTTGAGCATGAATCAGAGATCATTGATCTAGAAGAGGAAGATGAGATTTCAATCATGAAGCAGACCATCAGGGACAAGGACTACCAAATCAAGGAGCTGGAAATAAACATGGAATGAGCCAAGTTCATTATATCATTCCTTGAACAAGAAAACAGTGAACTCAAGGCAAAAGAGTTTATCTTAGAAAAGGAAAAAACCAAGTTATTGCAACAGGTTGGAAAAGGTAAGGAGATCATAGAATCAAGCCAGCCTGAAGGATCAAAAGGTACAGGAAAGAGGAAAAGACCAAGAACCAAAGGTCTCAAGGAAGCTTTGCAAGAGGAACAAAAACAAATATGCTCAATGAAGACCTTGATCTAGAAGAGAGGATTGCCCTTGAGGTACATCAAGATAAAGAATATTGGCTCAACAGGGTAAATGAACATTTGGAAAAGCTCCTAGAGAAGGCAAATAGAGATAATCAAATGCTCAGACACATGGCACATCATTATCAAGCTCAAAACATGATTGCCAATGTCAAAGTGAAACAGCTCAAAAACAAGCTCAAGGAGACCAAAAAAGAGCAAAAGGATGAGGGAAACTTGGAGATGCTTGCTGAAGCATCCATGAAGCTTTAACAAACTCATTTTTACACCTTCCCTCCAATTTTGAGCCAATTCTGAGCATTTTGAGTTTTTTGAGAATTTTTTGTCTAAGTTCAGAAAATTGGCCTTTCCAGAAGCGCAACACCAACAGGCATCCATTTGAAGAAAATTTTATATTTTTGGAAAGGTCTTAGCATCCTCTAAAAACCTATTTGCCCAGATTTTACAGAGGTGGCTTAGTTTGGGAGAAAAAGGAAAAATAGTGGCAAAAAACTAGCATTCTGGACCATTTTTTGACAGGCGCTATGCTTCTGGAGTGACCTTGGGAGAATGGATTTTTGAAGGTCTTCTCGTGCTCCAAATTCAGAAATTCAAACTGTTCTGGAAACTAGACTTGAAGGGCTAGTTGACCATTCTCTCATATTTGCATTTTGACCCCTGGAAGGCACCTGAAAATCAGCTCAAAGTTGGCGTTGCGCTTCTGCATTTTCTATGTTTTCAAATGTAAAATTTCACTGTGTAAAATTTCTAGTTTTAGGTCAAACTTGGTCAAAGTCAAGATTCTCTTTGTAATGGCACAAGTTACGAAGCTAGGTGATGTAGGCATGAATAAATGTATATCATAGGTTGTTTTTGATGTTTATTAGGCCTCATAAAAGAAGCACACTCCTAAACAAACTCTTCATGAGGTGTTTGAGTTGCCCCTTCTCACTCTCCCCTGTTGGTTGAGAGAATCTTGGAGTCAGTTCCTCCACCAAGGAATTCGACTCCTGAAGGTGATCAAGTGGTCTAGGAGAGTATATGTATCATTTCTCCTCGGGAGAAGAGGGTTGAACTTTTTGTGAAGGAGGCTTGCATTGTAATCATCTTTCAACGAATACAGATACAGGTTGCAGCTATTTTCAAGGAACTCTAGCCCAGTGAATTCATGGTGCTTGTACTTCATTCTTTTTGTTTTCTCATGGTCTAAACATCTTTATCTACATTATATCTCTTCTTTCTATGAATGCCTTGTGACAAAATACTCAGAATTCTTTTTTCAAGCTCCGTTATCTAGTTTTCATGGTTATGTGTTTTGTCTTCCTAAGCTAATGAAATCATGTCTATTTATGCTCATTAGTTTCTTCCACACTATATCCTCTATACTACACTGAAAAATACTCAAATTACACCATGGCTTCTGACATCTAGCTCCTTCTTATGTTTGCTCCTATATTCCCACAGCCTAGACCTACTTGTGGCTCCAAACCCTAAGTTCAGCAAATCCTTAAAAAATCAAATTTTCACAAACAAATACACATATCTAGCCTAAAATTCATTTTCTTTAAAGTCATATCACTGATAAGAGACTTAGAGAGATCCCTCTCATGCTCAGTAGGGCTAGCTATCGAGCTGAAGTGGTTTGAGGTTACCCTTGTCGATTTCCTTTTCAGCCTAGGAGATTGTGAGGACTAACAATTTCATTGTATATGACATTATGACTCATGATATGAGATACATTATTATATTTTTTGTTGATATTTTGAGGCTCAGTTGGGACTCAGGAGTCAGGACTTACTATTCAGGACATGATTCACTGTTATGTGTGATGTAGCACTAGAAATGATATTACACATCTTATATATTAGTTCTTTTATCATATTTATGTGTCAATGTATTTATTTTATGTTGTAGATGCTTTAGATATTAAAAAAATTGAGAAAAAATGAATATTTTTGTATTTTACGATTTTTTCCCCATTTTTACTGATTTTTTCCCGGTTTTTATGATTTTTTCCGATTTTTCCCCTCGCCGATTTAATCCCGATAACAATTTTTGCAACAATGGTATTTTGGGTTCAATGAGTGAGCCAAACAATGTAAAGGTGTGCAATTCTTGTCCCATCTTGTTAAAATTGGCAACTAGGGCCACTCCATATGGGTCACCTTATTTATGGCAGCTCGTAGTTTTCTTGGATTCCTCTCTCCGAGAGGTGTAAGATTGATCTAAAGATCATCCAATTCTGACATGTATTTATGGAGATATGAATTTATTTGTATTATTGACAATTTGTCAAGGTCGGCCAACAAGCAAATTACCCCCAGCTCAACCTCAACGTTGCATTTAAATAGAGGAGACCTCAAGTCATTTGAGACACACAACATCTCATGATCTCTCTCCACTTGTTTGGGTTTGTCTTCTCTCAAGGAAGACGTAGTGGAAAGAGTCATCTAAGAGAGCCCTAGGAGCAATCTTCAAAGGTTCCCTAGCCGTAGTTAAAGAGAGAGCCCTAGCAGCAGTCTTGAGAAGAGATCTAGCCGCAGTTGAAGGGAGATTTGGCCGCAGTCAAAGGAGCCCTAATCCGTATTCATATATGCTTGATGTGAAGTTGCCCCATTCCTCTGGCAGTGCATTGAACACTACGGTAGTCATTTCCTTGTCAGACATTATTTCTCCCAACTCTTGGAGTTGGTCTCTTATTTCTGACACCCTCATAAAGTATGAGGCTATTCCTCCTTTTGATATCTTCATCTTGTAGAGTTCTTGCCTTAACGAGATCACTTCTCTTGTAGTGCTTACGAAGAACAATTCTACAATTTTGCCATATATTTATTTTAATGTTTCTAGTTTTGATATATAGGGAATGAGGGGATCCTTGATGGACTTTATGAGAATCCTTGAGCCCTTACTTCCCTTTTCATGTACTTTGCAAGAGCTTGAGCTTCTTCCCTTGAGGGTTTTGTGATTGAGCATTTAACATGTTCCACAACTTCATTTTCTATGAGCATTAAATCAGTCCTCTTCTTCCATGCAAGAAAGTTTGTAGACCCAACCAACTTGTTGCTCTCCTTGCAAAAAGACATTTTTATAGATTCAGATGTGGACATAAAGATACTTACTTGTGAAGATATTCCTTGATGACAATATCTTCAACTTGCTTCTTGCTTGATTTTGATGATGATATAGAGAATGGGAGATTTCTTCTTGAAGAAGATGTCTTCCTTCAAATAGTGATTATTGTCTTAAAGAGAGGGAGATCTTGATTTCTTGATGATGCCAACAACTCCTTTCTTGCTTCCTTTGGATGAGTATACTTCAAGATGCTTCAATCTTCTATTTGAGTAGAGATAAGGGTCTTTTGAGATCTTCTTCCTTGAGATGATGATTTGAGCAAGGTTCCCAAGAATGCTTCTAGTGTAGACTCTTTTCTTGAATGAGCTAGGGTTTTTGAGATCTTCTTCTTGTTGACTTCCTTCAAAATGACATTGTAATCCTTGACCTTGTAACACTTTTGAGATGAGAGGTCCTTCTTGATGATTGAAGCCCTTGATGATTTTTCTAGAACTTCAGTCCTTGAATGTCCTTTATTGAGCTGCCCTTCCTTGACTTGTTACCTTAGCTCTAATACCATGTCGAGAAATCTAGGGGCAGCATTATAGGTGATTTCAAGCTTATGATAATTGCTTGTGAATACCTTTTACTTTTCTTGATTAGGTTCTTCTTTAGCTTGATTATTATAGTATTCTCTTCATCAAACAACTATCAAAATATAATGAACAATGAGACAAAGGACACAAGGTATAGGCTATCAGCCAGGGTCAAAACCTCTCCAATCTTGAGAGGAAAACCCACCGAATTCTTCTTCTTATAGAATCTTCAATTGATGAATTCCAAGACCAATACCCTTGAACTAAGAACCTCTCCAAGACCAAGTCACAAGGCTTCCTTGAATAGCTCTTCTTCTTCTTCAAGTCAACGCTAAATAAATTGACTTTTGCACCTCTGATTTTGGCTTCTCTGGAATTTCGGCCTCTTTTAACATACTTGTAATTTTCAGCCTACCTACAATTACAAAGATCCCACACATGTGAGCTGATTAGGGCAGATTTGAGTGGCTTCTCTCCTTCACTTGTCTTGAATACTTCTTCTTGTGATCTCGGCTAGCAAAGATACCCTTTATTTTGACTAGATATCGGTTTCGTTGAGGTTTGCAATACCTAACTGCAGGAACCCTAGCTGCAATCACACATGTGAGGAAGATGACCCAAAAACAATGCCAAAATACTTTGATCTTCTTATCTTTCCCTTCGCTAGATGAGAGGCTCCTTTCTTCCCTTTCCTCGTACTTCCTTCTCCTTTTCAGATGCTTGAAGTATCTCGCAAAGTGAGGCCAAGTACTCCTTTATCTAGTGATCTCTCCATGCAAATAAGCCGACTTGACATCGTCCATAGGCCGACTTATCCTTTTGATAAATCAACTTGCTTCTTTTGAGGACTGACTCGATTGTGCACTTGTGACAAGGTCTTGGAGGGTCTTTTGACTCTTACAATGACTCAAATAAATATGTAACATGCCCAAGAAGGGTCTCTCATACATGACAAAGACTCTTTTGACTTGTAAACCACATGACAAGCCCTAGAAGCTCTCAATGGGAGCTTTATCTACAAAAATAAAATTCCTTGAGCATGAAACCCATGTCTCAAGCATAACAAAAATAATTTTATTTTTCTTCTTTACACTAATTACATACAAATCATGAATACACGTCATTATGAAGATCGAACCTAGTTACATATTTCAACAACTTTTTTACAGGTCTTGAGCTAGTTATACATTCAAAGGTGAGTTTTACGTGAAGAATTTTTGTGCCCAAAGCATTAGATATGGTCCATGATGATGCTTTAATGGTTTTATGTCCCTAACAAAGTTGATCTCACTTGATCTTGAGAAGTTTTGTTCAAGCAGCATCACACATACAGTGAAGGTCCGTTGAGGGATAACTTGACTCCTTTCCAACACCTGCAGAGCAACTTTTCCCCATTTTGAGAGTAAACATGACCTTGTGGCACCAATGTTGCCCCTCCATAGATGAGCATTAGGCCTTGAGCAGCTTCTACTTGATTCTACACCTCCTAATGTGCCTCTAGATGTTAAAATGTTAAGCTTCAATGTTTGGGCATTGGACTATTTGATGATGTGCCCAGATGGACCCAGGATGCCCCTAGGCTGACCTTGACCCTGTTTGATAGACAATGCCTTGTTTCAGAGCCAATATCAGGATAATTGTCACTGAGATGACTTGGGAGGGCTAGCACATATTTCCTTGATGTCAGTGCTTGCCCAAGATGGTGCCATGTCACTACAACATGCATTGGAATTGTGACATAGGTCTCCTTTTGGATGACATCATGGTGGAGGAGGTGCCTTTTGGAAATGTACACATGCATTTTGAGTTTTTCTTGGAGTAAGGGGTACTCCTGGACCATCGCCTCACTTGATGCATTATCGACCATTTTGGAGGAAGACGTCATGGTGGAGATCTCACTTGATCTTGAGAACTTTTGTTCAGGCAGTATCAAACATACAGTGAAGGTTTGTTGAGGGATAGCTTGAATCATTTCCAACACCTTCAGAGCATACTTTTCCCCATTTTGAGAGTAGACATGACCTTGTGGCACAAATGTTGCCCCTCCATAGATGTGCATTGGGCCTTGAGCAGCTTCTACATGATTCTACACCTCCTGATGTGCCTCCAAATGCTAAAATGCTAAGCTTCAATGTTTGGGCATTAGACTATTTGATGATGTGCCCAGATGGACCCAGGATGCCCCTGGGTTGGCCTTGACCCTGTTTGATAGACAATGCCTTGTTTCAGAGCCCATATGAGGATAGTTGTCACTGAGATGACTTGGGAGGGCTAGCACATCTTTCCTTGATGTCAATGTTTGCCCTCGATGGTGCCATGTCACTACAACATGCATTGCAATGGTGACATAGGTCTCCTTTTAGATGACATCATGGTGGAGGAGGTACCTTTTCGAAATGTACACATGCATTTTGAGGTTTTCTTGGAGTGAGGGCACTCTTGGACCATTGCCTCACTTGATGCATTATGGACCATTTTGGAGGAAGACGTCATGGTGTAGATCCCACTTGATCTTGAGAGCTTTTGGTCAGGCAATATAACACATACAGTGAAGGTCCATTGAGGGATAGCTTGACTCCTTTCCAACACCTTCAGAGCGTACTTTTCCCCATTTTGAGAGTAGACATGACCTTGTGGCACCAATGTTGCCCCTCCATAGATGAGCATTGGGCCTTGAGCAGCTTCTACATGATTCTACACCTCCTGATGTGCCTCCAGATGTTGAAATGCTAAGCTTCAATGTTTGGGCATTGGACTATTTGATGATGTGCCCAAATGGACCCAGGATGCCCCTAGGTTGGCCTTGACCCTGTTTGATAGACAATGCCTTGTTTCAGAGCCCATATGAGGATGTTGTCACTGAGATGACTAGGGAGGGCTAGCACATCTTTCCTTGAGGTCAATGCTTTCCCTAGATGATGCCATGTCACTACAATATGCATTGGAATGGTGACATAGGTCTCCTTTTGGATGACATCATGGTGGAGGACTAAGTCACCGGATTCGCCGTTTTTTATGGATAAAATTCGAAATTCGTTGAATCTGAAGGTAAAACGAATATGTTCGTTCGAGTTCGCCATTAAATTCGACGAACTCTAATTTCATGCCGAATTCGAATGTTAAACAAATAAAATCGCCATTAAATTCGTTTCGATGCGTTGAAATTCGCCGGCAGCAGATTAAATTCGTTTTTTTTCGCGCCTGCGGGTATGAGTGTTCCTGTTTTAGGTTTATTGGTTTCAACTTTCATTGACTCGGGTTTCGTTGTTTCAAGTTTTCACTGCCGCCGCTGGTCATTGCAGACGCCATAGACTACAGTTACAACTTGACGGGCTCGGGTTTTTCCAGAAACAAAGACTCGTATCTATCTTCTGCTAAATCAGTTTACCAGGCCGAGAGGCGAGAAGTTAGAACTCAGAAAACTGTCGCGTGTGCATCTGCCATCGTGTCGGTGTAGGCTGTAACTTGTAAGTTTTCTTCTTCTTTGAACTTTCCTTTCCGTCATAGTAATGGAACGAACCATAATGTTACAAATTATTTGTTTGCTGGTGGAGTTACTCACGTCCTGTGCGGCTGTGCCTCTGTCCAAAATTTAGCACCGAGACCTTGTCACTGCACCGAAACCTTGTCATTGTGGCAGCACTGAAACTTTGTCACTGCAGTCTGCATCTAGACCTTGTCAATGTGGTAGGCTGGTAGCACCGAAACCTTGTCACTGCACCGAAATCATCTCTGCAATTTACAATGAAGTCATCTCTTCATTATACTATGCCTTCACGAAATTCTGTCTCTTTGAGATCACCAAAAAACTATATCTGAGATCACCGAAATTCCTCTCTGAAATCTGAGCTCTGAACTGTGCAGCGTGCTTGATGCGAAGTCCTTAGGCTTGTATATATAGTTGTTTCAGTTTGTCCATCATAAATGAGCCGACAGTGACACATGTTTATGAACAATTGTCTCGAAATCCTGATTTTGTCTCTCTGAAATCTGGGTATGGCATTTTTGCTTTTCCATAGTCTGTGACTCTGTCCCATGAAGTGCTTGCACTGGATACTAGGATAGTTCCCTTACCAAGTTACCACCTGTGCATGCCACTTAAGTAAATAAGCTATCATTTCCATACTGTCAGATTATAAGACTACTACTGCAGTTAACAAAATGTTTTAGTGGGCTGAGAGTACCCAAAGGACAATTTCTTTTGGATCATTATTTTCACCCCTTAATTTACATATGCTCCACTTTTTCTAGGCTCTAGGCTCTAATTATGTTCTCACTGTGTTGAAGGCTGAAGCCTAATTTGACTGTGTTGAAGACAATTTTCTTTATTCAGAAGTTAGAACTACCCAAAACCTCCTTACTACCCTCAAATTTGTTGTCAATAAGTTAGGCAATCCTTAAATAATAAAGACTGTTATTCTTTGAAAACTGTTATCAGCTCTTTATCAGATCTTTCATCTGGAAAATTTATCCTTAAATAATTTATAACAGTTTATCCTTAAATAATTTTCCAGATGACAATTTTCAATGAGAGAAGACTGTTATTCTTTGAAAAATTCTGGCTTGCTTACTGTTCGTTGGATGATCATGAACATTTGCTTTACAAGTTTACATGACTAACGAAAATGTAATTTCAAAAAAAATTGCAGGGATTTCAGACATTGAAGTGTCAGACATTTCAGACTTCTAAATTCCAATGGCACCCCCAAAATCAACTGCTGTAGCTTGGAATTTTATCCAAAAAGATGGTTTTAATCTTTCATGTCAGCTGTGTGGACATAATTTCAAGGGCACTTTGACTAGAGCAGTGGATCACCTTCTCGGTATTAGCAATGGAAGTGGAGGTGGTGTTGAAGCCTGCACTAAGATCACTGATGAACAAAAAGCCAAAGTGGAGAAAGACCATTCCAGTTCACAGATGCAAAGGCAGAAAAGGGTGAATAAGAGGCAGCGAATTGAGAGGGAGATTGCCATGTCTTCCTCCAACACCATTAATTCAGTTTCAAACATTGGTGGATCTAGTTCTATAGCTCCTCAAGCAAAAACAGGTGGGCCGAAAACATTAAATCAATTCTGGAAACCTGTTGAGAAACAGGAAGTTGATGACGCTGTTGCTGAGTATTTTTATGCATGTGCAATTCCCTTTAATGTGGCGAGGAGTCCATATTTTAAAAATGTAATTAAAAAGGCCATTGATTTTGGGAAGGGCTACGTTCCTCCTGGATCTGAATCTTTAAGGACAACTTTGCTAAAGAGAGCGAAAGACAGAGTGACAGGAAAGTTGGCTGATATTAAAGAGTCCTGGAAGCTTACAGGATGCACAATTTTGAGTGATGGTTGGTCAGATTTGTGTCATCGCCCATTGATCAATGTGCTTGTTTATTGTCCTCAAGGGGTAGTTTTCTTGAAGGCAGTGAATGCAATGGATCAAGTGAAGACATCTAAATTCATTTTTGGAATTTTGGATGAAGCGATTCAAGAAGTTGGGGTGGAAAATGTTGTCCATGTTGTTACAGATAATGCATCAAATTGTGTTGGTGCAGGGAAGCTGATTATGGAAAAATATGGGCAGATTTATTGGACCCCTTGTGCAGCTCATTGCTTGGATTTAATGTTGCATGCATAGTTGCAGGAAGCGCCCCCCCCCCCCGGATCCTAGGCCGGAATCGCGTCCCGTACGGAAGCGTTCCGGAAGCGCCAGCCGAAGCGCGATTCCATTTTTGCCGAAGCGCGATTCCGAGTTTTTTGAGCGATTCCTTGTTTTTGAGAAGCGTTGCCCCCGAAGCACGCTTCGGAGGGCGCTTCGGGCCTCCGGAAGCGCACGCTTCACGAGCGCTTCGGAGCGCTTCCGGAAAAATCCGCGCGGGCAAGGAATGACACTTAAATTTTTTTTAATTTTTTTTAAAAGTTAACTTAACTTGCAATGAGGGGGTGGGTTAGGGTGAGTTTAGGGTGAGTTTAGGTGAGGAATGAAAAGCATAAAGCTCCCATTCATTCCTCATTTTCTCACTTTGAGTTTATGAGAGTTGGAGAAGAGAAGAGAGGAGAGGAGAAGAGAAGAGAGGAAAGGAGAGGAGAAGAGAGGAGAGCTTGGAGGAGTGAAGAAGGAGGAGCTAGGAGAAGGAGGAGGAGCTTGGAGCAAGAGCTTGGAGGACTTCATCTACAAGAGCTAAAGAGGTAAGTTCAAACCCCAAACTCCCTTGTTTTTTTGAAAAAAAAATTGTATTTTTCTCCTCCCTCTCCTACTCTTTCCCATTGTTTCTACTTGCTCCTTTATTTACAGGTTGTCCACCACCTATATCCATATTCCAAGATGGTGTTCTTTTGGCTTCTATGTATCATTCCACTCTTGGTTTTAATGATGGCAAGGGTGAGGAATAGAGGGGAAGAGGAAGGGGATGAACTTGGTCCTAATAGTAGTGACCCAATGTATGATGAGGAGGAAGGGTTTGAAGAGGAAGGGGATGAACATGAAGGGGACACTGAAGCACAAGATGGGAAAGGTACATCAACACCCTTGTGGAACTATGTGACCAAACTTGATGGGGGAAAGGGTGGTGGATCTTACAAATTTGTGTGCCCTCATGGTTGTCATGGAGGAAAACCATATTGTGGTTCATATACCCGTCTGAGGAGGCATCTTTGTGGGGTGTTGGATAGTGATGAAAAAAAGGGTTCTGTGGGGGTACAAATTTGCCCAAACATTTCAACTGAAGAAAGAAGAAAATACATCCAAATAGAGATGGCTGCACAACAAAAAAACAAGAAACAAAAAACTCATTCTGAATCAAGTGCAACCTCTAAATTTGGTAGTTTCCCATCTCCTCATGGTACTTCTGCAACCTCTGGAGGTAGAAGAACAATAGGGGATTTCCTTAATGTTGCTGGGAGGGATGATGTGGATGGAAAGATAGTCCGTTTTCTTTGTGCTTGCGGTGTACCATTCAATGTGCTTCGCTCTCCCTATTGGCATGACATGGTAAAGGCCATCAATGAAGCCCCAAAAGGATACAAGGCCCCCAACTATGAGAAAGCTAGAACAGTGTTATTAGAAAGAGAAAAAGCTAAGGTTCAAAGAGCTTTGACACGTTTTACACATGAGTGGGTGGATTCTGGGGTATCCATTGTATCAGATGGGTGGACAAATATTAGAAACCAACATTTGATAAATGTTCTTGGTGTTTCTTCTAGTGGTGCAGTATTTATTGCATGTCATGACTCCTCCTCCATCAGTGCAACTGCACAAAACATTGCAGATCTCCTATTGAAATCAATCAAAGATGTTGGTCCGAATAATGTGGTTCAAGTGATCACAGATAATGCAGCAAATTGTAAGGCAGCAGGAAAAATTATTGAGTGTACTCATCCACACATCTTTTGGTCTGGGTGCCTGGTTCACACATTGAACCTTTTGATGCATGATATTGTGAAACACAAAGATTGTGGGTGGATTGCTGAGGTTTACAGGAAAGGAAAGCAGCTCATTAAATTCATCACAGGGCATACAAGGGTAAACTACTTCTATGGCACTTACTCCAAGTTGCAATTGCTTAAAATTGCAAAGACAAGATTTGCTAGTTATTACCTCACCTTTAGGCGGCTAGTGAGGGTGAGACAAGCTTTAACTAATCTGGTGTGTGCTGAAACATGGGATGAAATTAACACTGACACAGATGGTGCTAATGCAGTCAAGGACACTGTTCTTGACAGTTACTTTTGGTCACAGGTTAAATATGTTTTGCAATTCACCAAACCAATTTATTACATGATCAAGTTTGCAGATTCAGATCGACCAGTAATTGGGGAGGTGTATGAGCAAATGGATAGCATGTTGGGGCAGATTAAAGACATTGTTGAGCCTAGAGATACCACCTTGTACAATTATATTCGTGTAGAGGTGCAAAACCGATGGGAAATGCTAAATATTCCATTGCATGCATTAGCATATGTTTTGACACCTAAATACTATCATCCATCATGGCTTTCAACACCAGCACCTGGGGGGGAAGCAGGAAAAAACCACACCAAGATAGAGAGGTTCACGAAAAATATATGGCTGCATTGAGTAAATTAATCCCTGATGAGGAGGAGGTTGCATTGGTACGGAGACAGGTGAGCAACTATACGCTCAACACTGGTCCATTTGGGAGCATGCATGCAATTCAAGATCGAGAGACTTTTTCTGCTCTTGAGTGGTGGAACATGCATGGAGGGGGTACTCCACTTCTACAGAGTTTGGCATTGCGGGTGCTATCACAGGTGGTAAACACTTCTTCTGCAGAGAGGTGTTGGAGCTCTTATTCTTTCATCCACAGTGTTAAAAGGAACAGGTTGAATTTAGATCGGGCAAAGAGCTTGGTTTATGTTCATTACAACTTGCGATTGTTGTCCCATTACTGTGAAGATGCAAAGTCTAATAAAGACTTGTTGATTTGGGACAAGAATCCAGAGGAGCCCAATTTGGAGGATGGAGTGTTGCGACTAGAGCAATTAGAGGATGCTCTTATCCAGGTACGTCCATTGTGGTATGAATTTTCCAATTTTCCCTTATAAAGCATTTCTCTAATTCATGTTTTTAATTTTTTTGTTAACTAGTGTTTTTTTTTTTGCATGAATTTTTTGAGCGATTCTAGGATGATGATGACCGTGTTGATATGCCACCACCCCCACCCCCATCTGGTCCCTTGGTTCCTAGGTTCCATGGTTCAACACCAACAGCAGGGGGTTCTTCTTCATCAGTTTCAGTGCCACGACTTACACAGGGACCATCTTCTTCATTGCCACCACGTGGAGGCCCGCCATCACGTTCTATTCGTGGTGGAAGGAGGAGAGATTAGTAGATATATTCACAATCTACTACTTTTTGTCATAGATTACTCATTAGACTTGTAGACTTGTGAATTTGAATTTTGAACCTTTTTGGCTTGGCGGTGACCAAGTGACATATTTTGTAAACATTATTATTTGAATTTTGGACATGACAAATGTTGACAGTTGCTCACTTGCTAGATAAATCATAATATGCGCTATGTTTTATGTTTTATAATATGCTTAAATGTTTTATGTTTTATAATATGCTTAAAAATTTGATGTATGTTTGTAATAGCTAGAATATAGATGATTGTTGTACATACTAGTAACTACAATGGAATCATGGATGCCATATCTATCTTGATTTATGCAAAAATATGCATGTTTTCATGTCTTCTACAATTAATTTGGTATTTGGGATGTTTGTTTTGAGTATAAATGCAAAAAAATATAAAAAATATATATATATATAGCAGATGCTTCCGCGGACGCTTCGCTTCCTAGATTTTTGGAAAATGACGCTTCCGCGCTCCCGCTTCCGCTTCCGCGCTTCCTCTTCGCTCCCGCTTCGTGCAACATTGGTTGCATGACTTAGCCAAATTTCCTTGGGTCAATGAAACAATCCGAAGAGCCAAATCAATTTCAAACTTCATCATCAACCATCGTCTCACTTTGAGCATATACAGGAAGAATGCATCAAAAGAGTTGTTGAGGCCTTGTGATACAAGGTTTGCCACTTTTTATATTACTCTGAAAAGAGTTGTTGAGGAAAAAGCGAGCCTAAGAGCTGTTTTTTGCAGCACTGAGTGGGAGAGATCTACTCTCTCAAAAGAAACTAAGGGGAAAAATGTTGAACAAATAGTGCTCAATAATGGCTTTTGGGAAAATGCAAACAAGGTTTTAAAAATTTGTGGCCCAATTGTTAATGTGCTCCGCATGGTTGATGGTGACAAACCTTGTATGGGTTTTGTTTATGAAAGCCTTGATCGTTGCAAAGAGGCCATTGCAACTGCTTTTGATAATGTGGAAGCTGATTACAAGGAGATATGGGATTTAATTGATCATAGATGGAAGATGATGCATAGTCCATTACACGCAGCAGCATGCTATTTGGACCCTAGATTGTTTGGGTTACCAAGACATAGGGACGAAGAAATCATGAATGGACTTATCCAATCTATTGAGAAGCTAAATCCAGATCCAGAGATTGCAGGTTTGATCAGAAGTCAGTTGAGAGCATACAGGTTAATGTCTTGCAATTATATTCCTTTGCATGCAATTATATGAATCTTGTTGTTAATGTCTTGCAATTATATGAATCTTGTTGTATATGAACTGATTGAGACTCTCAACTTGATACAGGTTAGAAGAAGGATTATTTGGAACAGTATCAGCAAAGTATGATAGGAGCAGAAGTGATCCAGCACTATGGTGGGAATTTTATGGTTCAGGGGCACCAGAATTGCAAAATTTTGCAATTCGTATCTTAAGCCAAGGAACAAGTGCATCAGCATGTGAAAGGAATTGGAGTTCCTTTGACCACATTCATTCCAAAAAAAGAAATACACTGTCATCTCAAAATTAGAAGATCTTGTTTATGTTCGTAGTAATTTGCAGTTGGCATTGAAGAATGTGGCTAAAGAGTCATCCAATTCTTCTACTTCGTGGATCGATCCTGTTCCAAATGCAACAATGGATGATGCTGATTTGTACATTGATAGTGACATAAACACTGACAGGGAATTCGCTGATGAATCTGGTGCTGAAGCATCTAGCGGATTCACATCTCATACTGCTCTTGATGACATAGAACTTTTTGATATAACAAGTGGGCAACAGGAACGTCAAGAATAAAACTTGTGTTCCTGTTTTAGATTTCTAGTTTAGTTTTTGCATGAACAATTTGCTAGAGCCTAAAACTGTCAAGCTAGCTGCTAGCCTGCTACTTTAAAGTTTAAAGTTTAAACTGTCTTTTTATCTTATAAATTATAATGCAGAGTTTTTCATTGAACTGCCAAAAGAATATATATTGCTGTTCATTAATTAAATATCTTAGAATATATATTGCTGTCCAAAAGAATATATATTGCTGTTCATTAATTAAATATCTTAGAATATATATTGCTGTCCAAAAGAATATATATTGCTGTTTTTGTATATTTTTTTTATGCCAATCTATCTTTAAAAAATAGTTATGAATGGTTGCTTACAAAGTTACAGCCTACAGGATTTCTTATAATCATGTTTTAATTTTTTTGGGATATTTTCTAGAATTTGTGCTTGTTTTTCATGCCTTGATTGATATATCTATCTTTAATATACATTTTTTTTTCAAATTTCTATATGTCAAATTTTATTGACAAAATTTGAGTTGCCGAACTTTATTCGAAGTTCATGGTCCTCGAACTCGAACCTGGTGACTTAGGTGGAGGAGGTGCCCTTTGGAAATGTACACATGCATTTTGAGGTTTTCTTGGAGTGAGGGGCACTCCTAGACCATTGCCTCACTTGATGCATTATTGACCATTTTGGGGGAAGACATCATGGTGGAGATCACTTTTTACACACATGTGGGTCATTTTCAGCGTATTATTATGTTTTAGAGCTATCTCAAGGTCGGCTTGTTACCTTTGACCTAGTTGAACCCTCAAGTAAACTTGTTTTTGGGTTTTCACTTGTAAAATTAGTGCAGTGAGACATCGTTTCCCTCATATAAATAGAGGGGAGTCTCACACACTTATTCATCATCATCATTCATCACACTTATCTCTCGTTGGAAGTACGCACTAGCTATTGTTGACTTTTCTACTTTGCTACAATGTAACAATGTTATCAAAACTAGACCGTTCATCAAACCAGTAGATCCCTCTAACCAAGAATCAGTCAGAACCAGTAAAAACTCCAAACCAAAAACACATAAAATATTTAAATTTTAAAGAAAAACACATATATTCATGTGCATCCATATGAATCCAAACCATTTATACACAAATAAGCAAAAGTTCTCATTTATAGAGCATGTAAGGGTGCACAATGTACATAACCAAAATAAGACCAAGTGCAATCC
The DNA here is from genome assembly GCA_031772625.1 of Pinus tabuliformis. Lineage (NCBI taxonomy): Eukaryota > Viridiplantae > Streptophyta > Pinopsida > Pinales > Pinaceae > Pinus > Pinus tabuliformis. The sequence goes on along the minus strand of CM062808.1, from coordinate 251,086,519 downwards.
ATCTTTGAACTGAAAATATATCACAAAACAAGCCCTAGATGGCCTCTAGCATCCAAAAGAAATCATGCTACAACAAATACCTACATATCATCAAAATATTTCCCTATATTGGGATCTTCGTCATCAATATCACACTCTAAGCATTAAAATAAGATAAAAAAGCTCAGCGTGTCAATTCAAGATTTTGTTTGAGTGATAGGTACATTTTTAGTAGGATCACGATAGAGTTCAACAATCAATGCCACTATCATCAAGGTACAGAGAGGGCTTGGTGCTCTTAATTAAATATCAGTTCCATACCCTCATACATGACAAAATCCAATGGAAACATTGCAATCTCCCCAATTCTGAAATCCTAAAAATTGTTAAGTCTGTTGGATTTTGAATGAGATATAAAATTCTACTTTCTACATATGAAATCCAATGAGGCCACGACCACTCAAACATCTAGAGTCATTTCATAGTAATGTTACAAATTTAAGTAAAAGGATGAAAATGAAAGATAAAGGAGAATGTCACTTTTACTTTAAGAATTTAACATTACCATGAATTGCATAGCCATAGTAGGGCCATAGGCTTGAATATTAGGCACCTATAGTGGGCCAATACCCAGCTAAGACAAAAAAAAAAAAAAATATTAAAAATAAATCAAAATAGGCCCCATCTGTTGCATCATTTGCAGCGTTTCTGAACCGGAACGGAATCGAATTGTTCGGTACGATTTAGGAGGCAGGTCCGACCGGTTTTTCCCTCCAATCGGTTGTATCAGCCGATTCAGAGCGTTTTGGTCCAGTTCTGATAACACTGCAATATAATTTTGTGGAGCAAATTATCTTTTGACAAAGAATTTCGCATGAGGATACTTCTTTGGGATTGACTGAAAAGAATTTTGTGGAATATCATGACTTTAACGTTAATCTTCTTCCATTTTTGCATACTATAATATGTGAATTAGGGTTTCCATATGTGCCATGTCAAAATTGCAATATTTACCTTGGAATCTTGATTCTTCATGGTATGTGAAATTGTTTTCCTTGAATCCTTCAAAAGAATTTTAAAATATGCCTCTCTTGAACTTAAAATCTCCCATGTAAGTGTTGAAAAATGCAGCTACAGTCAGTACTTTCATTGGCAAATAATTGGAGACAAAATTGATTTTTATGTTGAAAAGGGCGGCTTCGAAAAGTTTAGGTCGACTCCATGGTTGAAGGTGGCTTTTCAAGGCTCATGACCCTTCATGTTGACCACTATAAATATAGCTAAGTTGGAGATCATTTGAGCAATCAACAAGCATCAAAAACTCGTTGGATTTGCCTCAGTTCATTCGCAAATGCGAACGAAGAAAAGGAGGACATTTGAACTATGTTGACCATCTTCTCTCTATTGTTGATCTGTGTTGACCAAACTTATTCTGGTTGTTTGTCTGAACTGTGAAGAAGGTCGAACTCTCTGTTGACTACACACTATTAACTCTTGGACCTGTTTGTTGAGAAATCAAGGGTTGCTAGATTATGGTGATTTCTCTTACTTTGATAACTGTTTGTGATATTCTTTTACTTAAACTTGATGTACTTACAATTAATTTCTTCTTTCTCTTAATTATTGTTGTGTTCTTATCATCAAATAGCTACCAAATTATGAAGATCAATGAGATAAGGGGCCACAAAATGTACGCTGCTAGCCAAGGCCAAAACCTCTCCTCTTGAGAGGAAAATGCACAAGAATTCTTCTCTTCTTATAGAATCTTCAAAAGATGAATTCCAAGACCTATGACCCAAGACCAAGACCCCTCCAAGACCAAGTCAAACCTTTTCTTGATGAGCTTGCTTCTCACAAAGTCAACCCCAAGTCAACCTAATTCATGTTAGAAAATCAGAAAGGCAAAAATATTTTCTTATACTTGATAATTACTCGTGTAATTCTTATTTGCTTATTATTTTTTGTGTTATTCTTTAGTTCATCAAGAAATTATCAAAACCGTATAAAGATTAGGGACACCACCCCACTCTAGGGGAAAACCCAGTCAAAATCTCTTCCTTCAATAGTTTCACAAGACAATCCAAAACTTCTTGACCTAGACATAGACTTTCTCCAATCACTAGGTCAGCCCTTTCCTTCTTCTGCAAATGACAACCTTCCAGCACTATCTTCGACCTAGAATAGCCACAGCAGTAGCAGCGCTTTGATGCAGCAGAAATTTTGACCTAGCAACTTCGATCTTGATGCAGCAGCTTCAACCCAGTAACTTCGACTGTGATGCAACGCTTTGACCTAGAAGCAGCGCTTCGACTTTGAAGTAGTTCGACCTAGAAGCAACACTTCGACCCTAAAGCAGCACTTTGACTTAGAAGCAGCTAGTACTTAGAAGCAACACTTCAACCTTGATGTAGTACTTCGATCTAGTTGCAGTAGCCCAGAAGATTCCACACATCTGAGAGAGATATGAACCAAAAACCTTCGATCCTGCAATTTCTTGTCTTCTTCTGCAACTTCACACTTTTTCACTGATTCTTCATGGAGATCAAACTTGTGTGAGTGATGGTCTATCAAATGAATCAAATTGCTCTTATATATACCTGGTATGGAGGTGAAAATTTTCATTTTGACTCAAAAATAATTTTTCTACATGATTCAAAAGCCCAAGAAGGGTCTCATTAAATGTACAATGACTCTAATGACTCAGTATAAATCCTAGAAGTCCTCAATGGGGACTTTGACCTAAAACATGATGACCCAAGCATGAAACCCATGCTTTAATAAGTCATAATAATAATAATAAAATTCTTTTTCATAAGTACATTTCATTGTGACTCAAATACAATTATGAAGACCGAACCTAGTTACATTCTTCAACACTCCCTCTTAACTAGGGAGGTATTCATAATAACAAGTACAAGGAAAATCTCAAAACATATGAACTATGAAGAGTTTAGGCACCGCAATGCCATGGACTAGATTCCTGACTAGGGAAATCTATCCGGGTGAGACTAAGATGGACTAAAGCTTTCAGCCTCTCTAGGTACCATCAGGCTTACTTGCTAACCATCAACCCAGGGATCCAAGTGTGTATCTGAGGTCGAGCTCTATGACCAACGCCACCCTCCCTACTTCGGGATCTAAACATCAACACATAGATGTCCTCCCAAGTAGTGTGTATCACACACAAAGCCTCAACACTCCTGATTATACCAATCGGTAGCAAATCCTCCCCAATCAAATAGATCGGTAACAAATTTCTCTCGATCAAACTGATCGATAACAACAAGCATGTAAAACATGTTATCAAACCTCCGAGAGATTTACCTGTACAAACAACCCTAATCAATAGAAAATTTCAAATACACATAAGTAAGCACAAACCTCTAGGTTCTTTCAGACAACTTGATGTTGCTTCTCAATTTATCACAGTAGGACTTTCAAATGAATCTAGAAGATTCCTCAACCATACAACTTCCTTTCCTACTTCACATGCAGCAACATATTCTTTAACCAAATCTCACTTTCCTTCTTTTAGTAGTACCTCAAAGTGCATTCTCCAATTTCTTCTTTCAAGGTATGACCATAATATGCCCTCCCTCTCAACTTGGGAAGATTTCTTCTATCCATGCTCCCTCTTAACTTAGGGAGATCAACTTTTGTCTATAACATTAGAGAATCTTTCATGGCTTCCATCCATCTTATCAGAGTCTAAATGACCATCGTCATTCATATAACTTTCTTCGTCATGCTTATCAACTTTTACTTACAAACATCTTCATTATCTTGAAGATTATGTCCCTGCACAACTTAGATAGAAAGTACAACCAAATCTATAGAAGCATGAAGTTAACCATATCAAAATCATATAATAATGGAAGCATTAGACTTTAGACACTAGATACCTAACCTTAGTTAGGTTCATAATCAGTAGCTTAGAAAAGATATCAATCTTATTATTTCTAGGGCCGCAATATCTCTTTCAACAATATGACAAATTCTTCTATAACATATAGCAAACCCTAGAAACAATTCAAACAAGTATAATTCAACAATGCATTTAACAACTTTTTGAATTCATATGTTAGATTTCTACTAGGATTTAGTGCAAGATCCTAGATTTCATACATGAGCCATTAAGCTTCAACAATCAAAACCAATCACAACTCAATTTCAGATTTCAACAATCTTCCATAAATCACAGATTAACGCACTCCTCATATATTAGGGAATTGAACTTCTACTAAGGTTTAGTTACAAAACCCTATAATTCACAAACATTATCATCCTAGAGTATCAAACTTCGACTAGGGCTTAGTTCCAAACCCTAGGACTTATGACCATCAACAATTAGGTCAACACATATATCTAGGATTCCATCATCATGCACAAGCATATCATAACAACATATGTTAGTCAAACCCAATGACACAAACACATTATTTGATTAGATGGAAAAACATATGTCTAGGGTTTCATTCCTAGGACATTATCTAAAATAAGGGTCTTGCTCATAAACCCTACCAAACCTTAAAGATCTAGGGTTTCAACAGCAAACCCTAATTTATCAATACTTCAAAGGTTTGGGATTTCAAACATCACCATTCAACCCTAACAAGTTAGGGTTTTCATAACCATACCAAAACCCCAAACATGACATCATCAAAGCATCAAACATTTTCTTTAGACTTCATCAATAACCCTAAGTAGGCTAGGGTTTCATACATTATCATCGACATACCCTTAAGTTAGGTTTTTACAAAGAACCTTTTTAGGGTTCCACAAGAATAATCAAAGATATGAGGGTATATTTATCTAATGATGAATCACCCAATCAAGAATCTTTATGATTCAAGAGAGCTAGACACAATAATGTTAGTAATGTAGAATAGTTTATCAAGAATGAATATACCTTTATCATGAAGAGAGCAAAACTTATAGTCTAAGGCATACCTTTTGTTTCTTAACAAACCTTGTAATTCCAATGCTTTGTCTTGTGAGGCCTTCTTCCATAATCCTTGAGTATTCAACAAGCCTTTCCTTTTGTTTCTTAACAAACCTTGTAATTCCAATGCTTTGTCTTGTGAGGCCTTCTTCCATAATCCTTGAGTATTCAGCAAGCCTTTCCTAAACAAGGAAAATATGAATAGAAATGTGATTAGTATTTAATACAAATAAATGTAGATAAGTAAGGTGTTAAAATCGGCAACTAGGGCCAAACTCCACATGGGCCATCTTATATATGACAGATGATATTTTTCTTGGATTCCTCTCTCCGAGAGGTGTAGGATTGATCTAGAGATCATTCAATTCTGACATGTACAAATGAAGTTATGAATTTATTTTGATTATGGGAAAATTGCCAAGGTCGGCAACAAACTCATGTAGGCTCAGAAGCCCAACAATGATGTCTATTCATTCTCAACGTTAGCCTATAAATACATGATGTCTCATCCTCATTTGGACCCACTCATCTTCACACGTCTCTCTATCTCCTCATCTGATTGGGTACGCACTCTTGGGCAACATCTTTCTCCACACGTGCGAAGGAAAGGAGGACAAATTTTATGTTTCTGCATTGACCAAGTTTGACCGAATTTTCTGAGGTTGTTTTTGGGTCGCGTTGACCATGCACTAATCATCTTTGACTGCGTTTTCTGGTGGAGAAATTATGTACAAGCAGGTTGCATTTATGGGCACAAAAATCAAGGCAACCCATTGACTTTGACCAAAGTTGACTGTGGCTAGGGCTGACTGCAGGTTGACTGTTTGACAAGATTTTGAATGGGCTAATTTCGCACTGTTTTGAGGGTTGATTCATCTACTGTTTGGAGGCTGAAGTTGACTGAAGATGACCAAATTGTTGAGGGTCAAATCTGCCATGTTGACCAGCGTTGACTTTTCTAGTTAGGGCTCTTTTGTTGTTGTTATAAATTGTCGAAATTAGTAAATTGTACTATCTCTCTCTACTGAACTATTGAATACTACAAGAAGATTTGACCAAGGGTTTCCCCACATTAGGATTTGCCCCTGGCTGGTGCCGCATCTTGTGTCCTCTTGTCTTGGTGTGTCTTCTTGTTAAAATTGGGAACTAGGGCCAAACTCCATGTGGGTCATCTTATTTATGACAGCTGATATTTTTCTTGGATTCTTCTCATCAAGAGGTGTAGGATTGATCTAAAGATCATCTGATTCCAACATGTATTCATGGAGATATGAATTTATTTGTGTTATGGGACAATTCGTCAAGGTTGGCCAGCAACCAAATTGCCCCCACTTATCCTCCACGTTTTAGTACAAATAGAAGAGTACTTTAAGTCATTTGACACACTCACTCTTGTGACCTCTCTTCATTTTGTTTTGGGTTTGATGAAGATGAGATCTAGAGGGAGTGCCCTAGGTGATATGCTACCCTAATAGGAGATGCCCTAGAAGCTCTGATGGAGAAGGCTCTATGAGTCTACGCTGTCATGGACAAGGCTCTACGCTGCCCTAATGGAGAAGCCTAATGCAGCCATGGAAGAAGCCTTACTGTTATCATGGAGAAACACCTACATTGGCATGGAAATAAGCCCTAAAAGTTGAAATGAAGAAGCCCTACTTACAGTTAAGAATATGCCCTAACTGTTGTTCTAATTGAAACGCAGTCATGAAGGATAGATGCTAAACGTTGTCATGAAGTCCTGATGCTAAACGTTGTCATGAACAGATCCTAATGCTAAACGTTTTCATGGAGGATCTATCCTACCCTAGCCGCAGTAAGGAAGTAAACACAGTCTCCTAGCCGCAACACTTAAGGCAACAAGAAGGGACACTTATATACAACAATAATACGTTGTCCTAGGCCGCATTCATAAAGGGTTTAGATGCAGCAAGGGGAGGCCCTTGACAAGCCCTAACGCAATCAAGAAAGAGATGCATACACAGTCCATGAAAGAATCTAAGTCGCAGTTAAGGAGGGTGTTATAGGCAGCTCAAGGAGGCTCCAATCAACAACATTTAAATAGGCACTAGGACGCAGTCATTAAAGGCCTCAATCCGCAGTTCGAGGTAGACCTTACATGTTGTTTACGGGAGGAGGGTCACAAGCAGTTGGTTGTTGTCCTAAAAAAAGTCTTGCACAATCATCTAGCCACTTGTTGTTGGACACAACATGGTTATGTTTTGGTATGGTATCCTAGGCATATGTATCCTATAAGAAGAAGCTATGGGGTTGTTGTTTGAAGAATGAAAGGATCAGTACATGAATGGGACCTGCTGAAGGAGTCTGCTACTATAGCCTAGCTTCTCTGCTAGGTTGTAAGCCATAGCAAGCAGCTAAGATTGGTATTCAGTGAATGTGTGATGGTGCAACATAGTGCACAGTAACAGTGTGCAGCATATAGGTGACAATGAGGATGGTTGCATCATGGTGCAGTATGGTGCAGCACAATGGATGTAGTACGATGCAGCACAATGGTACATCATGGTGATGATGGGCATGGATGTATAGCAGCAGCACGATGCATTGCAGCAACTTGTTGATGATGGGTACAACATGATGATGAGGTATTGCTCAGTGATGGGAGAAGCATAGTGATGAGAGCAGCTCAGTGATTGGGTGCAGCATAGTGTCACGTGCAGCATGATGATGAGGTGCAACACAGTGATGGAGTCACCTTGAAGGATCAGTTGAAGCAGTATGCCTTCACCTGAGTTCAGATCAGCTACCTCATTATGTTATCTTCATGGTGAAGATCTCTGCTCTTATCTTGTCAAGTCAAAGTGTTGACTTCTGATGTATATGTACTATCTCTCTCTTTGCTGAACTATTGAAGAACATAAGAAGAATTGATCAAGGATTTCCCCACATTGGGGTTAGTCCCTGGCTAGCGCCACATCTTGTGTCCTCTTGTCTTGCCTTGTTTTCTGCGATTTGTGTTTATGTTCTATCTGCATTTTACTATCATGCTAAATGTGATTGCTAATCTAGAATTGATATTGAGCTAATATGGAAAATTGAAGTAAATTTGCTCTCCGCATAGGACATACCTAAAATTAACACTTCTACTATTTATGTTCTATCTGCATTTTACTATCATGTTGATGTGATTGCTAATCTTGATATTGGGCTAATAAAGAAATTGAAGTAAAATTGCTAAGGCATAGAAAATACCATTGTTGCCTAAAATTTACATAAGGGAAACCAAAAAATCAAAAGGTAATACAAGGAGTAAGATACTTATCTTTGGAAGTTGGTGAGGGCTGCCTCCAAACTCAAGGGATACCTATAACCTTATAAAAACAATTCAAAGATGTTTTTCCAGAATATGTTAAACCAACAAATACTAGAAATCAAAAATGAAACAACTAAATCTTTGAGCAAAGGACTTAGTAGTGTAAGTCTCTTATATCTTTAGCTTTATTCTTCTTTGGAGATCCTTCTTCAACAACATTAGCTTGGTCCTTGACACCTGTTCTTTTTCTTATTCTTCCGATTGTTAGGACAATCACTTTTATAGTGACCCATTTTATGACATTGGTAGCATTCTATTTTGGATATGTCTACCTTCCTTCTTGGCCCTTTTGAATTTTTGAAGTTTCCTTTCTTGTGATGAGTGGAGTAGGCATTTGAAACTTTCTCTTCTTCATTGTTGGTTACTAATGAGATTCTCATCTCTTCTTGGCTGCAGGCATTCCATAATTCTTCAAATGAAGGAGTTTCTTTCCAACTGTTGATTCTTGAGCACTCCAAGTAGGTGGCAGTCCCAATAATGCAATAACCACTAGCTCTTTTTCCTGTACAATCTCATCTATGGCTTGATGGTCATCTCTAATTCTAGCTATCCTTATAAAGAAAGAAGCCACAGTGTCATCTTTTGTTATTTTTGTGGTCCTTTGCTCATTCTTAAGACTTGCTACTTGACCAATGTTCTTGAGAGTGAACAATTTTGATAAGGCTTCATACATTTCTTGAGCAGAGTCTATGTTGGAAATGTATGGGACAAGATTGTCCTTTATACCTTCTATTAGTGCCATAGCCAATATTTGTGACTCTCTAAACTTCACTCTATCTGCGTCACTACATCCTTTGGTAGGTTTCTTTACCTTTCCTCTGACCAAATCTAGGACTTTGTTTTTCTAAAGAATGAGATCAATTATTTTCTTCCATGACCTGTAATTTGATGCTCCTTCTAATTTTTTCTCTCCCTTTAATGGGTTAGACATTGTCCTTGAAGGTAGTAAGCTTCTTTCCTTGTAAGATCTACTTATATGATCCCTTGCTCAACTTTTTGAGGTTTCTTAGACTCCTTTCAATGGATCCTCAAATGCCCTTCTTCCTTCTTCACCTTACTTAGAAACCACATTAGAAAATCAGAAAGGCAGAAAGATTTTCTTATACTTCATAATTACTTGTGTAATTCTTATTTGCTTATTATCTTTTGTGTTCTTCTTTAGTTCATCAAGCAATTATCAAAACCATATAAAGATTAGGGACACCAGATGTAGGCGAAAAGCCAGGATAAAACCCCACTCTATGGGAAAACCTAGTCAACAACTCTTCCTTCAATAATTTCATGAGACAATCCAAGACTTCTTGGCCTAGACACAAATGACAACCTTCCCTTCTTCTGCAAATGACAACCTTCCAGCACTATCTTCGACCTAGAACAGCAACATCAATAGCAGCAACTTGATGCAACAGAAATTTCGATCTAGCAACTTCGATCTTGATGCAGCAGCTTCAACCCAGTGACTTCGACTTTGATGCAGCACTTCGACCTAGAAGCAGCACTTTGACTTTGAAGTACTTCGACCTAGAAGCAGCACTTCGACCCTGAAGCAGTAGCAGAATTTCAGCCTTAATACAGTACTTCAATCAAGTTGAAATAGCCCAGAAAATTCCACACGTGTGAGAAAGAGATGACCCAAAAACCTTCGATCTTGCAATTTCTTGTCTTCTTTTGCAACTTCGCACTTTTTCATTGCTTCTTCTTGGAGATCAAGCTTGTGTGAGTGATGATCTCTCAAAAGAATCAAATTACTCTTATATATACCCTTTTCTAGAGTTCGAATTCCCTTCTTGTAGGCCGACTTGAACTGGTAAGGGTCGGCTTGGTGTGGAGGTGACAATTCATTTTTTACTCAAAAATAATTCTTCTTACATGATTCAAAAGCCTAATAAGGATCTCATTAAATGTACAATGACTCTAATGACTCGGTATAAATCCTAGAAGTCCTCAATGGGGACTTTGACCTAAAACATCATGACCCAAGCATGAAACCCATGCTTTAATAAGTCATAATAATAATAATAATAATAATAATAAAATCATAAGTACATTTCATTGTGACTCAAATACAATTATGAAGACCGAACCTAGTTACATTCTTCAACACTTCAAACTTCAGATTTCGGCCTCTCCTTTAGAAATTTGGTTGTTGCTTCAGAACTGCAATTTTCGGCTTCTACTACAGAACCCTAGTTTGGCAAGTGTGTGAAAAGATGGTGAATTTTTCCTCCCTTCTCCTTCGCTTAGTTTGATCTCCTTTCCTTAATAACTCGACTTTCAATCTTGATGCTCCTTGATGTGGCTGCAATATGATCTTGCTGCAACTCAAAAATGCCCTAATTCTTCTTCGCATGTATGGAATATTTAGCCGTAAAAATAGTCCTTGAAACTTCGGTTTTGTCTTCTTCTTGTTCTCTTCTTGTTTGTAATTTGTGTCCTTGTGCTTGTATGAACTTCTTGGATGTCCTTTCAAATGAGGTCAAGCTTCTATATATATAGGCTTGTAGGCCGACTTACCTTCTTATAGGCCAACTTGGTCTTGGAGGACTTTTGACTCTAAATAAATTTCTTTTACATGATACAAAGTGCCCAATGGGGTCTTTCATATATGACAATGACTTAATCAACTTCTTGACTCTATGAAAAACCCTACAAGCACTCAATGGGTGCTTGCCCTACAAATAAATTGACCTTGAGCATGAAACCCATGCTACAAAAATAAAAATAAGGTTTTTTGAATTTTCTTTCTTTTTACAATACACAAGAATAAAGAGTACATTTCATATTTATGAAGACCAAACCTAGTTACATACTTTAACTCTGTGAATTTTCGAACCTGTTGACTTTGGCCTGCTACACCTATGTTGACCATAGAGAATTTATGTTGACCAAGTTGCTATTGTACTGCACTTTGACTGGACTTTGACTAGTAATTCTATAGTGACAAAATAAGAGAGTGGTTCTCTCCATATTGAATATATTTGACTTAGTTTTGGATGGTCAAAAGTTGACCTTTGACTAGTTGTTATTGGAAAAATTGAATTGGAATCTCTCTCATAAGGAAAGTTGATTGGGGTTTCCCCTCAATGGGTTTTTCCTTGGTCATTGACCTAATTTTGGTGTCTCTTTCTCTACTGTGATATCTCTCACTCATTGTTTATGGTTGTAATTTTTCAAGTGTGATTGCTTGATCCTTGATATGCTCTAAATATCATATTTAATGCTCGAAAGAAGACTAAAGTATCATTGGAAGTAGTTACCAGATTTGAAAAATTATTTCTAGTGCTGCATTCACTAGAAAAACAACAGTAATAAAGCCATTAGAGTTTTCTAAGTAGAGATTTTGGCTCTCTCACCCTCTTCATCAAGGTTGTCCTCATGAGGCCCTAAAAGACTCCATTGCCCAATTAAAGCAAGGCACTAGTTTAGTAGGTGTTGATCAACCCCTCCTTTATACACATTTTCTCTCTCTTCTTTCTAAGATTTAGGTATCTAGGGTTGGGGTTAGGGTTTCCTTAAAATTGTGTTTAATAGTAATTTTATTTGATGTATTATTGCCTTCTTAATAGGGATTGCATTTAATAACTTGAAAAAGGGAATATCTAGCATTAATTGCATACTAAAAGCCTATAAGTATGGCTGACAACATTTCTTTTATTGCTGCTTTATGCATGTTTCAGCCAATAAAACTCACTTGCCTACCCTAAAACTTGCTTACCTAATTGATAGCCTTGTCCCTTTATTGATCTATACTTGGAAGGCTATTTCTTCTAGCTGTTATATGACATTGCATGCCATATCATTGAATACCTCTCAAACCCTAACTTACAACAGCTTGTTAATCTATATAAGAGGTCTTGGGAAAGGATACTTCAACCCTAGTAAAGATTATCTTAGCCTTATAGGCTTCATTGGTACATTTTTCCCATCATTAGGCCTTGCATCACCTTTTTTCCCATCATGACGTCTTGCATCACCTTAAATCCTTCTTGTTGAATATCCGTAGGTGATATTTATAGGGAAGCCTCCCTTCAGAGATTTGATTCACTACTAAACAGCTGGAGAAAGGTCGTTGAAGTAACAGTGGTGGCTGATCTCTTGTTGCCATAACGTCTGGATTTGCCTAGTGGGACTTTGCAATAGGCCAGCTAGATTTTGTAGTAGCATGTACCTTTTACATTTATCACACGATTCTGTCTTTGAGAGGTGTTAGGTGATGTCGATCTGAAGATTCATTAGAATTTGTACTTGCAGCCTTGAATAATACTAATTTGTAATGGATCACTATATAACTTGTCATCCATTTTGGTACTCTCTACAGTGAAAAAAAAGAGCCATGGCCTTGTCAGGCCCAACATAAGGACAGATCGTAATTTCCTAATTTGGGATCCTGAAACTTCTAGATCTGATTTGAGGGTTTTAAACAATTTTTTTGGGGCAATCATTTAAACTTTGTCTCTTAGCTTTCCAATGAGTATAAAATGGAGTTCATATGAGAAGTTATGCCTTCAGCAAGTTGACCTATTCTTTGACCACCACAGTAGCACGTGGATGTGAAATCAACTTTAATTAGTCACGCATGTGGTGCTAGTCACATGTGCAACTTTCAAGAAGAATATGGAGGGTCCAAAACCCTAAACCTTTTCAAGAGCATGCAAAAACATACCTACAACTTGACTGACTCACTGTTTATTAATTCTGGCTAATTGAAGGGCATCTTCCATATGAATGGCCACTGGATTTCTACTAAAACAGTTGCAGTATTGCTAAATGTCCATAACTAAAGAGGCTAGATGGATATATAAATTTGAAGGATTATATTCATATGCATAAAATCAGTAGTTTTTTGTGGAAAAAGTTCAAAAGAGCAAACAGCATATATAAATATGTCACTTACCTGCACCATGTACAAGTGAGAACAAGTTTGATGTAATCCAGTAACAGAATATTGCCTGCATGCCACAATAACCTTAGAATGTCAAAGATTATAGAAATGCTGCATTTGGCATTTCATATGCCACAACGTTAATGTAGATTTTAACCAAGACTGGAGTAAACTTCAGATCTAATAAGCACATACAGATGAGAAATCAAAATCAAGATTCTGAAAGTATATGTACATAAATTGAGCTCCATAGATGGAACAAATAGAAGATTATATGAAATTTCCAATAAACATCCAAATTTCAACTCGGGATGTGAATGACCTTCACCATGTACAGGGAGTCCCTAACCACATTCGGTCTTACTTTAGGATGATGATATAAAGCTTATGGCACGAATCAACTAAGGCCAGGCCTTATAGCCCCATATGCTGTTTTTAATGTTCGTCAAGTAGACTTGAGGCTCAAACATATCTCCAGACTGTCTCAATTTGGCTATTAAAATAAGAACTCAATGGTGATTGAAAAAATTAAATCATCATTAAATAAGAACCCAATGATGAATTGAAAGAAAACTAAATCATCATTAAAATAATAACCCAATGATGCTTTAGAAAAAACAAATCATCTTCTCTCGTTCTTTGAATAAAGTAATTGAAAAGGCTAAAAAGCCTAATTCTGAAACATTCCCCACTTTTTACATGGCATCATATGTACCTGATATCATCTATGCTAGCAGCCCTTTTGCAGGGTTGAATTGGAATTGGAATATAATAGGAACTCCAATTCATGTTTAATGTCAAGCTATGTGGGAGAACAAATACAAGATAAACTATGCATAACTTTGTGATTTCTTCATTGTTCCCCTTTATAAATTGATATTTTATAAAGAGTGCCCTAGGCTAAATAGAGAGACATTGAAGCTATTGAGAAGCATAGGTAATCAGTACCTTCAGGAGGATTACACATATTTGAGGAGTTATGGGGTCACACCCCCCTCACCTGTTACCCAAATACGTACCCACTAGAATAATTCTTGGGGAAATTCCTTACCAAACCATTATGCACGGTTTTAATGCTTCATTGGCCAAAGACTCCAGGAAAATAACATTTATTCCCTATAACATGTATACTGGGCACTACGGGCTCTTGTGAATTCTAAAAAAGATGGATAGGAAGCTAATGCAATCTGCATTTAAGGTTTCCATAGTGGCAATCGCACAAGCATGATATTCTAGGAGTAGGTGCCATACATAGTTTTTTTGTTTCAATAACATGACCTTGTGCCCAAGAGCAACGGGATCATGAAGTGCCATATGAGAATACAACAACATGGGAGGAAGTGCTCATGAGACTAAAATCAAAAGATTTTACTCTCACTCATAGCATTACCTCTAACAAACACATGTAGAGGATCAAACAGAAAATGGCTGAAGCTGAGAGGTAAAGAAAGAGGAGGAAGATAAGATTAAAGCTCAAGAGGCACAAGCCAAGCAAGAAGACAAGCAGAGGATTATAGAAGAGGTTGAAAGGGCAAAGACTGAAGGAGGATGCTGGAAAGCCAGTTTAGAAACAGACGGGGAAGGGGGGCAGAGAGAGAAATAGAGAGATTAGCAGCAGTAGAGCTAGAGAAGAAATTAGAGGAAAATGTTGAACAGGAGAGAAAATCCAAATGGAAAATGATTGAGAAGAGGCTACAAGAGGCAAAGAAGCTAATCAGTGACAGCAATCTACAGGGAAGCATCAGAACAACCTACACAGCAAATGGCTGAAGCTGAGAGGTAAAGAAAGAGGAAGATAAGATTAAAGCTCAAGAGGCACAAGCCAAGCGAGAAGACAAGCAGAGGATTATAGAAGAGGTTGAAAGGGCAAAGACTGAAGGAGGATGCCGGAAAGCCAGTTTAGAAACAGACGGGGAAGGGGGGCAGAGAGAGAAATAGAGAGATTAGCAGCAGTAGAGCTAGAGAAGAAATTAGAGGAAAATGTTGAACAGGAGAGAAAATCCAAATGGAAAATGATTGAGAAGAGGCTACAAGAGGCAAAGAAGCTAATCAGTAACAGCAATCTACAGGGAACCATCAGAACAACCTACACAGCAAACTGCACCACCTCCAAGTGACTTCATGTTGAAAAAATAAGGTATCAATGAGGTGTTTCCTAGTGTTTTTTGCCTTTGGCCTAGGAAAACACATGAGACCACCTTTTTAGTGTGACTTTATGAGTTATTAAAGTCATGTGACTTTTTAGTCACTTTATGAAGTACAAAAAGTACATGGTACTTTATTATATTAAAGTTACTTTATGTTTAAAGTGACTTTATGAGAAAAAGGTACAAGGTACAAAAAGACATTAAAGTGACTAGGGAGGCTCATTAATGAAGGGGGAGACATAAGAGGGGGTCAATGGGAGATTAGATCTCCACCCTTGATCAAGGAGAGCTGAGATCTAATCTCAGCCCTTGATCTTAGGGATAGGGTTCTCTCATCATTATGAGACTAAAAAGGGGGAGAAAAGGCAAAAGTGATTTCATTCTTCATGTGCATGTGTTGGAGAAGAGAAGAGAAGAGAAAAGAAGAAGGAAGGCTGAGACAGCCATTGTTTGCAGGAGAGAACTTACAGCAAGGAGAACAGGCCTAAATTCCCAGGCAGTGCTGTAGAACGCACTCCAAGGAGAAACAGGGAGGTGGCACGCAGACCAAGAGGGTCAGATCTATCACCTCCAGTGCATTTTTTGAGGGGCTGAGAGAGTCTCAGGATGATTTTCGGGGAGGTTCAGCAACAGCTTCAGTATGATTTTCAGAGCATGCACAGGTCTGCAAATCAAGGAGATTTGTCAGCACTGACAGCACACAGTAGGAGACTGAGTAGGCAGTCTGACAGCACCAAATTCAAGGCAGAATTTGAGGAATCTGCTGAACAGAGGTCGATTTTCTGAGCAGAGAAAGTCTGACTGTGGTCTGAATTCCAAGGCAGTCAGAGGTCCAGAACAGTCACATGACTCTCTAGGAAGACTGACACGACTTTCAAGGAAGAGATAAGTACCCTTGATGAGTATTTAATGCTGTACAAAATCCTCTAAGAAAAACAAAGAAAATCCTCCTAATTGGTTTTCCCCTTTGGGGTTTTTCCAGGGTCTGTGATTGACCAAAAATTAAGTGTCTTAAATTGTGTGTATGCATGTGAAATTTTTATGATCAGCTGAAAGTGAAAGTTAAAGAGTAGTGGTAGCCTAGCAGTGTTCCAGTTGCAATTTGTATTCATGTTTAAATTTAAATATGCAATGAACTATGGGGTTGGGCATTAAACTTGTATGCAAAACAAAATGAAACCGGGAGGGGCTACAGGAAACAAGAATTTTCTACACTTCATTGATCTAACCATGGTAGATCTTGTTTATCAATCCTTAGAAAACTGAAAAAAAAAACCATCACAACACATTTAAAACTCGTCAAAAGGCTGTCGCTGCTAAATCTTGCACCTTGATGCAAAGCTAAGTTGCACAAAACGCCGAAATGTTTCAAATTTTCTGAAATGGATATGTTTAGAAACGTCATCTCCCATAATGGAAACGTCATATATATATATATATATATATAAGTAAATAACACATTATCTTGCAAGAGAAAAGGGAATAAGACCCAAAGATGACAATTTAGAATGAAAACTAAGTCTATATGAAATCTCATAGATGATTACATGATGGCCGAGTTTCGATTGAGTTTTGGTTGAGTTTCAACATTTTGGTACAGGTTGTTGAAAATAGCAACAAAAAAAATCCTAATTTAATTTTGTCCTTCAATTAAATTAGGAATTAAATTGTAATTCTAATTCTCATAGCAACTTGTAATAGTTAACTAAGTTAATTTGACTTGGTTGGCTCAGTTAATTCGAGCTGGGAGTCTATCTAGAGTCGTGTAGAGTGGTTCCTAAATTTTAGGGGGCCAGGTTAAGTTCTTTTGAGTTGTAATTATCTAATTCAATTTAACTCAATTAAATTCAGTTAAACTAGTTCCAACTGATGGAGGAATTAGTGGGAGATCCAATAGTGGGGTGTAACCTGCAGTAGTGGGGTATAATCAGCACTAATCAACCAATAAATTGAAGATTCACTCATAATTAACTCAAGCATGTTAGATTTGAGAAAGACCCATTTGAAATTGGAGTTCAGGGGCAGTGTACTATCAGTTGTATCATCATCTGAATTGTACAGGTAATACATGCAATCAAAGAAAGCCCTATGATGGATTGCGCAGTTATGCATGAGGAATTTCCCACTTAAATATGGGCTAATTCCCTAGGAAACTATGCAAGGAAATAGGATCTTGGCAAGCAACAGATTTGGCTAAGTATTGGCTGGAGCTTGTTTGTGAAGCAGTGAGATAGATTGAGATAGTGCAGAGGTGGGTCGGGCTTCAGCAAAGCATTGTAATCTTCTCATATTTTATGATTAATACAATATACAGATAACAAGGGTTATAGTTGTGGCTTTCCCCATAAAATTATTGTGTTGTGTGTGATTGAATTCTCTCTTTTATGCTTTGTTATTTCATCGATCAATTATTGTTTCCGTTGATGGGTAGAGTAGATTCAAGTCAATTGTTTTAGCATATTACAATCTGCAGTTTGAATCTACAAGGAATTTCTACATGGCATTGGAGTTGAAACCACTGTAGAAGAGGAGAATATGAGTTTGTCTTTTGCAGGAGAAATCGAATTTGCAGTATCATACTTCAGAGCCAGCAAGATGTCGTTCTACGGATTGAGACTTGAATATGCCCTTGAGGGTATTTCGAACTATATTGCTTGGAAGGACAGGATGGAGGCAGTGTTGGAAGACAACAAGCTTAAGGAATTCATAGACAAAGATATTCCTAAGCCAGTTGATGCTCAGGATCTGGCAGAGTGGAGAAAGTGTGTGGAAAAGGCGAGAAGGATTATCCTAGAAGGAGTTTGAGATCATATTGTCTTAAACCTCCATGGTAAGGAAACTCCATTTGCAATGTGGAAGGCCTTGACGGACCTGTTTCAAAACAGCAATGACCACAGGAAGTTGGCACTGAAGGACAAGCTCAAAAAGATCAAGATGGAGAAGGGCGACACAATACCGAAGTACTTGACCAAGTTCACCCAATGTCGGGATGAGCTTGGAAGTGTCGGTGTTATAGTTGTTGAAGACAATATGGTGAGCCTAGCACTTCTAGGCCTTCCCAAGAGCTGGCACAACTACCAGGACTCAGTTAATGGGAGGGAGAAGCTACCAGAGTGGGAGCAGTTGTGGTCCGACTTGGTACAAGAAGAGATTCAGCAGAAGACCAGGGATGGATCCTCATCCAAGAATGATGATGAGGAGAATTGTGCCTTAGCTAGAAAGGCGAAGAAAGGGAAGGGGAAGTCATCCCATTCCAAATCAAATTCCAGTCAAGGCGGCAAGAAGAAGGACATGTCGAAGATTAAATGTTTTCACTGTCACAAGCTGGGACACTATCGCATTTTTTTGTAAACATTGTGGGTGATTTATCATTTAGGTTTCACAATGATGAAAAATCATGACACCACGTATTGATCAACGATGTTTGCAAGATTGCAGCACTCAAAACAAGGGAAGGTAATGGCACATCATTGTAGTACTTGTCAAGAATTGGCAAGAGCAAGACAAGACAATGAAATAGTGAAAAAGGTTGAATGTTCTTCTCATCTTTTCTAATCACAATCCTTATACCTTCAGAATGCCTTACCAAGTCTTCAATGATCTCTTTTTCAATAAAAGATTAAACTTTTGAATGAGATTTCAGTAAGCCTCTTTCACTCCTCTTTTTAAAATAAAAAGGTTATATCTCTTATTCTTCTTTTTTCAAAGAGAAATCTCCAAACCTTTGACAAAGTTATACTATATCTTTGAGCTCATTTAAACTTTTGATAACCGCATAATATGCCGCCAAATGGACAAACCCTCAAATATTTTTAATGCACCTCTTAATGAAGCGGCTTTTTAAAAATAATATAAAAATTACCTCATGCTATTCCTTGCTCCTGGACTATAATTTATTGTATAGTTTCCTGTAGAGGCGTTTGAACTTCCACATGTTGGAATTGCTTGAACGATTATGAAAAACAACCAAAGTGTGGTCGATCCAGTACTGCAAAAAAGGCCACACATGAATTAACACCAGCACCGAGTATGGCATGATTCCCATTGTTTCTAGCCCTATGCATATCTGAAGAACACACACCGGACACCCGTGAACTTATTCCGCAAAACCGCTCTGGTTGAAGTTTGTTCGGCACAACATTATATATGAGTGTTTGGAAAAAAAGAGCATGTGTCTATGAGTTGTCCAATCACTAGTATAAAAAAACCAACCCATTGCACAATGAAACAATAAAAAAGGCTTTAATATTGGGGTTTTGGAAGCACAATTGAATACAGGGCTTGAAACCATGATTGAAACTACACCACTTGCAAGTATACATAGCTCTTATTTATCGGTCAGATGGAATGTTTGCATTGCTACTTGTCCCAACATGGGAATTTTGTATGCAGGTTTAGGAAGTATCGCAAAAACTATTGCACCACTTCCATTAGCTTATTCTTGGCTATATTACAGGAATTTGTCAAAGGAACAAGAAAGGTTGTGCACAGATCAAAGGCCACATGATTTGCAACTCCGTTGAGTATTCTAATATTCACATACCTCAACCGTCTCAAAGCAATATTCCAGGTACTCTTCCTCATTCTTTTCAAATTGATAAATCCACCATTAAAATGATTTACATTACATGAATTAACAACAGTCTCACGCTAGATCACTGGATAGAGATCACGCTAGTACCGGATTGTGTACAAATTTCCTCCTTGCTATCTTCGACCAAGATATGGGTCATATGCAAATTTGACAGAAATAGTGGCAAAAACAAAGGTCTTGTAAGGATGTAGATTTTGTACTTGATAATATTGTTCAATACAAAGCCGAGTGACAATACTAATTTTCTACCCAGATTAATCTGCCAGCTTACAAAAACGATGAATTCATGGCAACTAAGACCCACGTATCAAATCATGAGCAGCTCACCCATGGCCCATGAAAACTTCATGATCTGCAAAACTAAGTATATTTTGCATCACGCCCTCAAGTTTGACTAGTGTTTTCTGTGGCCCAAAAACTGCATACAAAGGCCAGATCGAGCCCAAGGGGAGCTAACCTCCAACTCGAATCTCCTCTCATGCTTCTTGGATTCATTCACTAACACCAACGATTGTAAATGTCATCATATATATCCAGGATTCTAACAAGCACATAGATTGAAGACTCCTGTATACAATGAATTTATCGACCTCCAGCAATGGATTTATTTCTACCACAACAAAAGAGGCAATATATTTGTAGCTACTAAGAAAATGAATAGCACCTATATTAGACAATAGGTCTAGATTGCATAACTATTAACCAGACTCTCTTCTTACAACTCCTAGCCACACAAAGCTCACTGCATCCTTAAGCTCAGATCGTCATATGATAAATTTTTAAATCCAAAACCAAATCTTTTAAAAAAATGTCAACTTTATCCCTCAAAGAAGTTCTTAGATTTTGGATCTCGATCGATTGTCAAATATTGTTGGATAAATCTTGCAATAACAAATTCACATCACGATCACACAACGAATAAATTTTTAGACCCAAAACCAGATCTTAAAAAAAAATGTCAACTTTATACCTCAAAGAAGTTCTCAGATTTTGGATATCGATTGTTATCAAATATTGTTGGATAAATCTGGCAATAATGAACTCGTATCACGATCACCGAAGACATGGAAATCTTCTTACAATTTTCAATAACAAAATACATAACATAATTTCCAGATCTCTTGGATCACCACAGTGGAGTAGGCCTTTTCTGCCACAACATCAGTTATCAAGCTTCAAGTTTTGAAGTCTTATTAGTCAAATTTAATCAGCATCGGGAATTCCAGCATATTATGAAGCGAACAAAGTTCCTTCTTCAAATTAATTACTCCAAAAGACTTGGAATATGAAGATATCCAGTGAGGATACAAATATTATATATTAAATGTGTGAATAAGAATGATGATACAATGAGAGTGAGTGCCCTGTATATAAAGCCTAGTAAGTACCCTTTCAAAAACAGGCATGTCTGTAGAGACATGCCTCTTTGTTTAACTAATTATTAACTAACTAATCATTATTACAATTATTTATATTTATATATATTCTTTATTCTTAACATTGCCTTCCTCCTCAAAAAAGCTTTGTCCTCAAAGCTTGTTGTCACAAAAGGCTTGATCTCTTTTTCCGTTTCGAATGTCTTCTTGTCCCGGCACTGTCATTTTCATTGATACAAGTTGATATGATCTTCTAAGTCACAAATAAAATTGTCTCACTGAGAAGGGATCAGACCATCCTAGATTAATCTTCTGTGGAATATTCTGATCACTGGAATTTTGTAACGAATTGTCATCATAAGATTGGACTAAAGGTACATCAATATTCTTTGGAACATCAGTTTGTTGTTTCTGTTCTGAATAGTCTTGATACGTAGCATTGTTGAGTTGTCTACTCTCATGATTCAGATGTCAATAGGGAACTTTGTTGGTTTGACTTTCCCTTATTAAGTGTGTGGAAATTTTTTGATTTACTTCAGGTGACAATGTGGTTGAGTTGGTTACAAAACCATCACTTGAGATGTTTATCATCTGAACTGCAACATCTAAGTGTGTCTTTCCTTCAACTAACTTTTCTTCTTCTTGAGTTGTCATATTCATTGGATAAATGTTCGTTTTTTCTTCAACTTGAATTTCTACATTTGAAGATTTCGACGCTTTCTTTTCAACAAGTTGTTGCCCGGAACTTCTTATCCTTCTTAAGATTCTTAATTTGTGTTAGTAATTTTTCACTATGGTCTCTAAGTCGAGAAACTTCCTCATTCTTGTCAGCGGTGATTTTTGTCAACTTCCTTCTGCATATTTTTCATCGCTTTTTTACTTTCTTGAAGAATTACTTTTGAGATTTCTTGTATGTCCTTTGGCATCACTGAATCTAGCTTCAAAGTAACATCTTGTAGCGTTATTTTTTTCTTTTTGTGAGAAAATGTCAAAAACTTTTTTTTTGTATTTAGAATAAAGGAACCTAGGGTTTCCATCCAAGGTGAGCCCAAAACAATGTCACCTAGATCACTCCATAGAGATTGAACAGAGAATTGTGATATAAAAGTATAATCGCCAATGTTTAATTGTAATTCAGTTATGTCATATTGTTTTCTACCCAAGCAGTCTAAACTCTCAATTATGTTAGACTCTGGAATCACCAATTGGTTAGCAAGGTTAGAGTTTATATAATATTTCCCTTCAGTGGGAGAGATAGAAATAATAACATATTTTCCTGCAAGAGTCCCTTTAATTCTGAATAGCACTGGAGCAGCGCAACGTGAGGTTCCAAAAAATCTTCCTTCCTTTATTTTCGAACTAGATGCCATTTTGCTGAAATGAACTTTCTTCAAATTCACCCTTTTTAACTCTATAATTTCCTTGATAATTTTAACTATTTTTTTTATAACTCTAACTACTGCTTCTTCTTTTTGGTTTTAATTTTAAATTATATTCAAACTTCCTTTATATTTAAGAGTAGAGGATTATACTTCCTAACCCTTTTTTTAATTTAATCCTTAATAACAATACCTTTATAACTTTTTCAAAAATGTTGTAAACTCTTTAAAATTACCCTTGCTCACAAATTAAGGAAATGTGTTATGAGGATTTAATTTGTCGGAACAATACGAATGAACCCCTTGTCCCTTCCGTGAATGGTCATCTAATAATTTTTTGAGTTTATGATTTGTAGATTTGAGTTTTGCTCTATTGTAGCTTTTAGTCAATTTTTCTTGAACAATAATTGTATATGTGTATTGTGGCATAAAAGGTGGTCGCTGACTATCAACAGTCGGGCAACAACGGTGGAAGCGTGTGTATACGGTGGTAGACGTCCACAATAATGGCAACAGCCACAGATGGCATGGGCATGTTGAGGAAAAGCGAGCAGCAACAGCAATGGTGAGAATAAGATCAAAACAAGTGTATTGCGGTGTCGAAGTAAGAGGTTGCAGTGGGGCACACAATTGGTACTAATGTGAACCAAATGATTAGACTTCAAGCGTTGACCAAAAATGTGTGTGCAGCAGTGGAAAATGGGCAATAGTCGAAAAACTATGTATGGAGGGCATTCGCGACACTGTGCAATCGATAACATATATTGTGAAGCGGTTACGATTGTGGTTGAAAGTAATGGTGGTTGCGAACGGCGGGCTATGTGTGACTATTTACTGGGACGGCAGTTCGTCAATCCAGTGGTTCGTTGTGGCAGCGACTATGGCCACAAGGACTATATTATTTATTTTTTTGAATCATTGACCAGAGAATCCACAGTTTGAACATTTTTATACCAACGTTTCAAATCCCAAATGGGATCCATCATCAGGATATGAGAATAATGATGAAAGAAGAGCAACTAAGAAAGAATAAATAGTGATAAGGATATATTATTTTTGTTATTTATTTATTTTTAATATATTTTTCATATTTCTTTTGGATGTTTTTTATTTTTTGTTTTTAATTTTTAGTTTTTCTAATAATTCTTTTTGGATTTTTTTATTTTTGTAATATTTTTTTATTTTTAATAATTTCTTTGCTTTTTTTATATATTTATAAGTTTTTTTTAAATAATGGCCAAAGGCCTTTGATTGCAAAATGGAGAAGCTCCAATTTTTGTGTAGCGAATGCTTCAGTGACGACGGCAACAAAGTTGACGATTTTTATGGCCAAAGACCTAGATCAGAGAACGAGACTCTTGTGCAATGGTTGAGTTTGCCAGAGGATCGAATGGCTCTGATACCAAATGAAGCAATCAAAGTACCTTCTTCAGATTAATTACTCCAGAAGACTACATGTGTGAATAAGAATGATGATACAATGAGAGTGAAGGCCCTATATATATAGCCAGGTAAGTACCCTTTCACAAACAGGCATGTCTGTAGAGAGTCGAGACATGCCTCTTTGTTTAACTAATTATTAACTAACTAATCATTATTACAATTATTTATATTTATATATATTTTTTATTCGTAACATATTAACTGGTCTCCTCAACAATCATTTCAATTATTCAACGGAAATGTTCAGACATAGCAGCTATTCACTTCCAGATATTCAGATATTGGCTGCTTTTCAAGCAAATCTCCATAAAAGCTCAGTTCAACAATTTCAGATTGAAGATGACAAAATTTATTGGTACAGGTGTTGTACAATTATTCAGACTTGTGATTGAGAGGGGAAATGTTAGACTGTGAGTCCCTAGACAATCACAAAGTCCGAGACCATGAGTTGCAATCCTTGTCTTGATGAGGTGTTATCATGATCCACTAATGAGTTGTCAGTGAGATCTAGAAGATCAATTGATGTATTATAAAGTCACATCTTGAGATCAATACAGTGAAATACAATGGCTTAAGACTTTTCCACCAATTTGCTTATCTTGTCTCGCTCTTGCCATTTCTTAACAGTACTTGGAAATCAACCACTAAAGTTTCAATAAATTAGAATCCTTCATAGGATCTACCCAAAAAAATAATTCTAGCGTTGTTTCTCAATCCTTAAAAGAGTTTGTCACTAAATAGAGAGGTTTATCATATACTCTCATGTCTTCTAACAGACTTTTAAACAAATAAGTCTAATCAACTAAGAAAGGTAAACCAACATGGTCCAGGAAGACAATGCAACAAGCATGTAAGATTATATGGCCATGAAAGAAAATTAACCAACGATGTTCATGCTAGCCTAGTAGAATAATGTGATTAAGCAACACAGATCTATCAATCAACACTAAGATCAGTCAATGTACTACAACCATTCTTCAATAAAACCACAACGATAAAGGCAATACAACTATAAGTATTTCGGAGAGGTGATTTGAGATACTTCAAGATATAAGCTTGGTCATTGGAACCAAGGGCTCAAAAGTGTGAAATAAATAATATTAAAATTGGTGTGATATTTAAAATCAGAGCCTAAGGTGACTACATTTCCATATTGAGATTGAAACTAATACTACATTCTAATCAACCACCCTATACACAGCTATGATGTTACAAGTCAAGATGTTATGATGTCAAAAAGGTAAAAGACTTGGTTACTACTGTTCTACTAGAGCTTGGTTTGGAGATTATAATCTCAGTTGCTCTATCTGCCATCAAGACATGTAATAAACAACACCAAAACCAATTTCTATTTTTTTGGAGTTAGTTCAAGGCACTGCAAGAAAGAGTTCCAATTATCTTTATATGGCAAATTATACTGCGTGAAGTATTTGTCTTTTTATCTATTGTATAATTTTTAACTTCAAATGGTTATAACCCAAAAAATATCCTGCTTGCAAAATATTTAAATTAAAATACCTTCGGGAAATTCATTGTTATAGGCACTGTCATAAGAGCAATGAATCGAGAGAACATCTTCATTTTATTTGCCATAGGATTGCCTTCTAATCCCTCTTGCATATTTAGCTGTTAGCAGAAAATAACAACAACAATCAGTTTGAAATGTTCAGCATATAAAATTTTAGATTTCACTTAGCAAACATAAAGAACAGCAAAGTAGATTTCCTACTTTTCTATCAAATAGCCTCATATGTCCCAATTTTTTCCTTCTTGTTTGCAGATAAAATGCTATGTATAAATTTGTCAACGAAGAAAAACAAGGTATATATAAAGAATTTCTAAGTCCTGAGAGTACGATAGAAAATAGACAATTACAGCTCTACATTCACTTCATTGTCTTCATCCATTCAACTTAAATTAATCAAACAGGTGAAACCTTTAAATCCAAATTGGAAGCCAAAATTGGAAAGGAAGGAGGCAAACGAACGATAAATATGAAAGTTAGAAACATAATAACTAATAAGAGAACTAATCCTTCTGAATACTTTCACCCTCAAAAAGAGAAAGTGGATTCAAAAAATGTTTTAGAAGAAAAGGGAACACATGGTTCAAGTCAATTTGGTCTAGCCTGAGTGGTTGTCTGATGGATTGTTTTTCTCCCAACGCAGCTTCTATCCCCATCAGTGACATGGCAAAGCTTCAAGCTTC
This sequence comes from Pinus tabuliformis, assembly GCA_031772625.1. NCBI lineage: Eukaryota > Viridiplantae > Streptophyta > Pinopsida > Pinales > Pinaceae > Pinus > Pinus tabuliformis. The sequence goes on along the minus strand of CM062808.1, from coordinate 251,060,238 downwards.
TACAGAATCAGGTTTTACGCTGGGTACCATCCACGGAGAGAGGGGAAGTGCCCAGTGGGTTTCCCCGGAAAATGCAATACATGGAAAAAAAATGTGAATATATCTGACACAAATGTTATATATAATAACGAGAAATGGAATCTTACTAACTAACTTCAGCAATACTTGGTTAGAGACACCAGGCAGCTAAGGAGACAATTGAACTCATGTTTCAAGAACTATTTCTTATAAAATTCCCGGTGATATTTCCTATGAAAGTGTGATTGACTAGAACCATCTCTTAGATAAATAACATTTTGGAGCAAAAGTGGAAATACAGTTTTACCATCTCATTTCAAAACTATCATCTAATCAAGCAAGTGAAAAGAAAGACTAATCTTGTCCCCCTCTTTTTAATTCTGCTTTGGAATAAAGAAGCTATACCTCTACAGTTGCCAAAAAGCTTAATGCCGTCAATGCAGGGAGAAGGTATAGACTGTCTGGGGTACTCAAATCTTGGAACCAAAGCGCACCACCTTCTTTAAAGGATGGAACATTGGCTGCCATGTTCGTAATCTGTAATTATAACAAACCAGATAGCACCAAATTACGACTCATTTTGACATTCCTTGAACATGCCCCAGTTCTTGGAAAATATCATTTATCTGACAACATCTAAATCAATAATGAAAAAATAATTGATGTATCTTCAGTATAATTTTCTACCAGACATGCCAATCCCAAATCCAATATCTAAGGAATATTCAAAGATACTGAAAAAATGATCTAGATAGTGTTTCCTTCTCTTTCATAGAACATATATATATATGTGTGTGTGTACAAAGTGACCAAAACAGCCCTATACATGGTTTCCACCAAAGATTCCTTTCTTAATGGCTTCACCATGTAGTATTTTGATATAATTAACTATCAAAAAATTGCTGCAAAGGGATTCTTATCCATAAAACTTACAGCCAAATAAAAGCTTATGAAGACGGGGCCTTGAATTAATATCCCTTTCATTGGCGTAAATGGGGTAACATTGTATCTGCAGAAGACATCACAGGCACAACTTTGAAGTAATGAAAATATTTGAAGAAAATGGCATTTAATCTTTCTCAGTCTAGCATAAAACATATACACCTCTATAAAACCTAAATGAAAAACAAGGACCTGAAATGGGTACAAGTTTGTCGTCTATTTCTGATTTCATATTTTTACACGATGATTAAACTATCTTACTTCTAATTAACAATCATAGAAAAATTGTGTCTCTACAACATTGAAAAAAGAAGAAAACAAATATTCTGTTAATGACACCAAAGTCTATCCACATCTAAAACAAAACATAAGTCTAGATGAATCAATCTTCCCAAAGTAATCACCAATGATTACTTAAGCTTGCAAATGAACTGTGTTGTAAAGTAAATGTGAGTTAATTATGGATTAAGAAATACTCTTGTACTTTTGAGAGTTTTAAAAAATTATCTTGAAGATCAATTGCAATTTAGAAAAATTTATTTATTTTTAAATAGGAAAAGTTAAGAAAAAAAAAAGTTAACAAGTTCAAAAGTTAAAGTAGAGAATTCAAAAGGTTAACAAATTCAATCACAGACACAAAGGCCACAAATATCAAACATGAGGGCAAGCAATCTGATGGCACAGCAAAAGCTGGGAATTGCAGAAAGAGAAAAAATGATAAATAATCCAAATCACCCCAGGAAATACAAGCACAGAGAAACCGAGCAGACACCCTTCAATAGAACTATCAGTGTTTTGTAGAGAGACGAGGAAGAGAGAAGATGCACGTTGATAAGATAAGATGAGATAATTTTGTTAATCTCCACAAATGACCAGAAAATTGTCAACAGGACTAGAAAGTAAAATCAGTGATCCATGGACAATGGGAGCATCTGGAACACTAAGGAAAAATAAAGAAATACTAACATTGGAAAAGATATACAAATATCAACAAACAAACAAGAGAGAACCTGGATCTAGACAAGATAAAAGCGCAGCGCCTTAAAAGTCACAAAGTGCGGCTCAAGACAAAGATGTGCCAATTGTTCAGTACAGAACCTGGTAGACTACTCAAGTCTGCATACAACTGAAATGAACAATAGTTCATAGACAGAATATCCAAGATAAGAAGGGCAAGGAGTTGAAATCCATATAGGATATAAATATTAGTATTAATTGTTAATGAATGAATTAAGTTGACACAATGAACCTTGCAACAATACACTTATATGCGTTGTCCTCCAAGCATTTTTGGAAAAATAATAAGCTTTCGTTTTTGGCCTACAACACCTCCTAATTCTTTGTTGTTGAAGCTATGATGGTCGAATAAATGAAACGGTATGAACTTTGAAGGGTTGAACAAATCTATTGCATTGTACATGGATCGATCCATCCTAGTTCAATCTTCGCTGGAACTTTTTGTTAATCAATTGTTTAGGCATAACTTCTCATCTTATGCCTCCAAGCAAGGTGTTGATTTCATCCCCACTCTAATTCAGAATTATGGTTCTTCCAAATGTATTAAGAATATTGTTTATATTTATATGGGTTGTGTAATTGGTCACCATGAATCATGATTTGGATGACGATAAGGCATCCATTTATCTCGTGTTGATTTCAGTGAGGGAACATTATCAATTGTCACTTTTAAGTTTTCGTGATTTGTCAGTTGCTAATATTCCAGCAAAAGTGTCATTATGATTTATGATACCGATTGGATCTATAGTGGTTCCTATCTCCAAGGTGTAGATTTTTACGTTTGATGCCTTCTCTATTTCAACTGTGTTTGTTATTGTTTCTTTATCCGAGCAAGGTGTTGATTTCATTCCCACTCTAATTCAGAATTATGGTTCTTCCATATGTATTAAGAATATTGCTTATATTTATATGGATTGTGTAATTGATCATGATGACTTATGAATTGGATGACAATAAGGCATTCTTTTATCTATTGTGTTGATTTCAGTGCCGGAACATTATCATTTGTCACTTTTCGTGATTTATCAGTTGATAGCATTCCAACATAAGCGTCATTATGATTTATGGTAACGATTGGATCTATGTTGGTTCCTTTCTCCAAGGTATAGATGTTTACATTTGATGCCTTGTTAAATTATGGTATGTTCTATGCTTAAGGGCAATTTACTTCAAATCTTCTTATTAGCCCAATATCAATTTCCAGTATTGCAATCATATCAACATAATAATAAAATACAGATAGAACATAAATGTAAACAACAAAAGACAAGCCAAGAAGAGACACAAGATGTGGCACCAGCTAGAGACAAACCCCAATGCGGGGAAACCCTTTGATCAATTCTTCTATATTCTTCAATAATTCAGCACACACAGAGAGATAGTACAATATCACAAATCTGTGATTTTACAACAGCAGCAATACAATCCTAATCAGCAAGGTCAAAGCTAGTCAAACAGCTCCCAAATGACCTCAAGTCAACCTAGGAGAGCTCAGCCTCCAACAGCAATAGTAAGCGGCCCAAAACAGTCTACAAAATATGGTCAAACAGCAGTCAATGTAACTGCAGCTCTGCGGTCAGCCCTAACCAGTCAACACTGGTCAAATCCATGGTCAAACAGGCCAGCGTTTGGCTGCCCAGCAATGCGGCTAGCCTAGGAGAGGCTGCCCAACCCAAGAACACAGTCAAACCTCCTCTTCACTGGTCAACACATGCATAATATAGCCCTGCTGCTCCACGGTCAGCCCTAGGTCAACACTGCCCTAAAACAGACCTACGTCCTTCCTTCTCCCACGTGTGAGTGTCTTCCTCCTCCTACGCATACCCAAGAGACTAGGAGAGAGAGGAATGAGATGGTGAGATGAGTGTCATAATGCCTCAAGGTCTCCTCTTCTTATATGCCACATTGAGGATAAGCTGGGGGTGTAAAACACTATTTTGCTTGCTGGCTGACCTTGACAAATTGTCAAGAAATACAAATAAATTCATATCTCCATGAATACATGTCGGAATCGGATGATCGTTAGATCAATCCTACACCTCTCGATGAGAGGAATCCAAGAAAAATATCAACTGCCATAAATGATGTGACCCACATGGAGTTTGGCCCTAGTTGCCAATTTTAACATGCCTTCTCTATTTCAACTAGGTTTGTCATTGTTTTTTTATCTGTCAATAATTCCTTAATGATAAGTTGCTCCAACTTTTCATGTTGAGACTTCTTCTCGACTTCTTGATTTGTGCAACCAAGCTTTAATTATGTTTATTTAAACGAGAAGTTTCTTCATCTTTCTTTGATAATTCCTTGTCAAATTTCTTCTTGAGATCTTGAATTCATTGATGTGATACTCTTTCACTTTGTCAATGTTTTGCTAATCCACATCTAATTTCTTAATTTGTGACTTAAATTTCTGCATTTTTGCGACCTAAATATTCCTTTGTAGTAAATAGTCTCCAACCATTGTGATAAAGGACATTTTTGCGACCTAAATATTCCTTTGTAGTAAAATAGTGTCCGACCATTGTGATAAAGGACATTTTTACTTTTAAAGGTCAACAAATACTTGAACTCCATTGCACAAAAAAGAAATTTAGTCCGGAATGTCGTATAATTTGTGGAAATCATAGTTGTTTCCATCAATATCACTATGGTTGTTATATAGAGAATATTTTAACGCTAAATCAACTTTATAATATGCTACTTATATAAATCATATGGATTTGAGGTTTTGAATTCTCTCCTTTTCAAATTCAAATTGGAACCTTTATTTTACTTCCCTTGACTTAGGCCTATTTTTATATTTAATAAACCTTTTTCACTTAATCAACCACATTCAACTATTTTGATACTTCAATTTAGGAATAAGATAATATAAACATATACTATAGAAACTACTGCTACAAAATATAGCACCTTGTGCAAAGCCTCACTAACCAATATAGGTTGAGAGCAATAAAACTATTAGTTGTCACTATCACCTCAGCAACTATTCCCCTCTCTGTGGTTGAATACAATCCCCATAAGGGAGGCTTCCCCAATATATCTTAAGGATTAATTAACTCAAATGATTTAAGCTAAATACCCCCTAAGAATTCTACTACAACATTCAGCCATGAATAAATATGTGATTTTTGGGGTTTATAGAAATTTAAGGTATATTTTCAAGAAAGTGTGTTCAAAGGTCCCTATGGCTAAATCTAGAGGCTTAGTCAAACCAAAAGAGGCTCAAATAGGTACCCAAAGACATGCAATCAAGAAAATATACTTTGCTGTCATAAACTAGGGTTCCAACCAGCGAATTTACAGCATGCAAATATTTATAACAGCAACAAAGAAACAACTCTAGAATCTATGATCAATGAGTAAATTAGAAAAGAAATTACAGCAATTTTCAATAGCTGAAAACACATATAACAGCAATAGAAACCCTTGACGTCAACCCTAACGAATGGCTGAAAAATGTATGTAAAGTGACATTTTTTCCTTTCCAAATGAATGCATACAAATTTTAACCCTAGGACAATATGGTCCAAGGCAAAAAAGGGTGAAAATGCTGATTTTGCTATAACCTAACATAATTTACCATAGAAAACATAAAAAAGAAAAATTTAGGGTTTTATTTTTTTATTTTATCGATTGGCACAAGAGATAGGAATAGTGCCTTTCTCAATCAAGGGGTTAATGGAGTCTAGGGCTATAATTCTATGGAAGAGGACCGATGGAAGTGATTTCAAGGAAACAGAGAGACAACATTGTGTTTCTCAAATCCTTAAACCCTAGTGTCATTCCATCTTCTTTGGAGATTGAAAGGGAGGAAACTACACTTAGCTTACCCAAGAGAAACTTGATGAAAATCTTATTCAAGAAGATGCTAGAGCAATAAAACATTCGACAACATTTTGGTGAGAATTTCATTAAAACCCTAATTCTTCAACAAGTACAAGATGGAAGAAGATACTTACAATAAATTAGCACAAAGCCATAGAATCACCAATCATCATCCAAGAGAGGAACCATCCAATCAAAATATCCTCTCCGAGCCAATTTGCTCAACTAGTGCTCCATAGTGAGCAAGAGAGATAAGACTAGCTAGTGTGCATCGAGCTCCAAGTGTGTGTGCCAATGATCCAAGAGAAATCGTCTTCCCTCTATTTATATGAGGGCAACCAAGTCGCTCTAAAAACAGACAGAAGCCCTAAAATAATAATTAATCACAATTACAAGTAGGATAGGTTACAAACTGACCCCCAAAGATAGCTAACTCAATGATAAAACATAAGAATAAGCCTCATTTAACAGTCAACACAAACATAAGCTAAAATCCTTCCAAGGGTGACGCCATCCTCCAAAAGATGTGTCTCTCATCAAAAGGTGCCATGGATGACTCAAGAGGGCATATATTATCCCAAAAGTCATATCTCCTCATCAATTGGTGTCCAATCATCAAGCAAGGCTCCATCATCCAAAACGCCATCCTCAACCAAGCCCATGTTATCAATCCAAGCCCCATCAAGGGGACGTCACGGGGCTAGGGCATGATGTCAACGTGTTGAGCAATGCATCATCCCCTCTAAAGGGGTCCCAAGTCATCATCATCATCTCCTTAGATATAGGGAAACATCCATCGAGTAGTTGCAATCCCAGCCTAAGGTGCTCTGTTAGCTCTGGGGTACATCAGCTCTCACAGTAATGTCTTCGCTTTAGAGTGCAACGTTTCAAGACCCAGAAGGAGAGAAGTGTAATGTTCCTTTCCGAGAACAAAAGACCAACTAACTACTTTAATTATTTAACGTCATCTCTAAGGTCAGATTGAGCAATTAAATTAATAAAGGTGATTATTAAGTGACTTAAAAATAATTAAAGAATAAACCTTAAAAAAATGTCACTTTATTAAAAGAAGGAAAGGACCCATGGTTTACAGAAGTCCCATGGTTTTGACCCATGGCATTCTAACAGCCATCACAATAAAAGGAAGCCAAGGGATCATTTGAAGACATGATGATTTCGATTATTGTGAGTTGGAATTGGGAGCTTTATTAGCTTACCATGTGAGGGGAAACCCTTGTATAGTTCCCAGTTTCGGTGTTGAAATTATACACCCTAGCTGGTGGCGATTAGTTTTGGTGGTGAAAGATTCCACCCTAGCTAGTCAAGAGGGAAAACCACTTCAGGTTCTTCAGTAGTGTTCATCAGGAGAAAAGAGGAGGTTGTGTTATCTCATAGCATGTCACTGGAGGAGGCCGAATTTATGAAGATTGAATTAGATTAAGGCAGTTATTGGGGTTTGAAGATCACGTGGAATCCAAAGGTAACTAGTAAAGTTTCTAGTACCAGGTTTTCCTGAGAATTATTGATGTAATCCCCTCTCAAGATTATTTAATAAATAAATTGGGGTTTTTGCCTTATTTTCTCTCCAATTTTCTGAATTGGTAATTTAAAGGCCAGCAATTTTATTTGTTTCTAGCAAATTTTTATGGTGTATTTTCATTGAAGAAGTTGTCTAGAAATTATCATAATTTAAAAGGGGATATTTATTTGCAATTTATTTTGTCAATGGTTTACGAGAAAATTTCTTGAAGGAATTTCTTAGAAATAGTATTGAATATTTAAGGGGGGATATCACTGTAGCATCAAAGCTGGTTTTCGTACCAGCCTAAAGGGTTATTTAAATAATAAATAAATAAATAAATTCCAAATCAGCAAGAGAAATTGCTCGCAAAAGTTGCCAAAAGGTTTGAAGATCTTGTAAGATTACAATAGAAAAATTGAGGATTCTAACAAGAATTTCACAAGATTGGTAGATTGAATCGAAACATGGGCATCATCAATGGCGGCAAAGGATAAAATAAGTTGCAGATCTACAGATGAAAAAGCAGCAACTCAAGATCAAAAAGCAAAAGTTGAAGTGAGCCCCAAGGGAAATAATGATTCAGATAAAAATGTGGAAGAAAAACCTGCCAGGAGATTGGAGGTTTGCAGCTACACTGGGCAAAATAGCAGTAATGGAAACATTGTTTCAGAATTTTCAGAAGCACCTGTTGAGGAGAAATATGGGGCAGTAAGCAACAAAGGTGGCCCAACATTTTCAACCAAAAATGATTTAACATTGTTGTTGATTGTTGGTTGCAGTCAAAGGTCTTATGTTGACTTATATAGAGACACTTGCAGGGATCAGGATGCTTCCCAAGGAGTATTCGTTAAAGAGAAAGCTCAGCATACGTGTAGAGATCAGTTTATCGGTACTTGCACAAGGCCACCGAATTTGTGCAAACAGGGTTCAAGTTGGGCAGTAGTACTTATGATTTTCTATACCATGTTGACTATCAGTGATCCGGATCTTTTCCCTTCAAAGATTCATACAGAATTGTTTTAAAAGGGCATGTAACCATAAGATGCATACACATAAAAGTGGTCGAAATAAAAGACAAACATGTGAAGCAAAGACACAAACAAGTTGATAACGGAGTTCACCCAGTGTGGGTTACGTCTTTGGGCCCTGCTCAATGTGGGGAGGCCTCTTTCATTAATTTTCAGCGAAATCAAATTACATGCATGTACAAAAGACACCTTATACCTCCACTTCTAGGGATGGCCTGAAAATGCACACCTCTGCTAAAGAAATGGACTACACCGTTCAATTCCTAGCGAAAAATCGTGAAAAGTGACTGTAAACTCGACCCCTTTCTACTTCGGTCAAAATTTGGACCCCTGAGAATCTTAAAGATTCCCCAAAGATTCCTTCTCACGAGTTCACTGGAATTCGGCTGCTGAGATGAAATATCTGATCACACCATCACGTTCCTTGCGAAAAACTGAGAAGAATGAGTATAAAGTCGGTCTAGTTCTAACACTGTCAATTTCGAGCCCCCAAGGAATCTCAAAGATTCCTCTAGATTCCAAGAAGATTTTGTTCTGTAGGCTGATTGAAATTCTACTACTCAGATGACAAATCTGATCTCACCATCATGCTCCTTGCGAAATTCTGAGTAAAATGAGTATAAAATCGGCATCATTCCGCCTCTGTCAACAATCACTCTTCAAGGAAACCTAAGATTCCTCCACCTCATCAAAGAATATTCTCCTTGAATTTCGTCCCAAGCATGATTCCGCCTTGGTCACTATGTCAAGGTTCCACCCTGCTGCTCTTGGTCTCCGCTCCGTCTCCTACTCCCCGTTGCCCAGCGAATGAGAATTTTTAAGTATAACAAAATCGAGTGGTCCTTACAAAGCATTGGCTCATGGGCTAATGGTAATAGTGTCCGTTGTTATAACACCTGCCTGGGGTCAAACCCCGCAAGCTCCCGAATTGGTACGTTAGTTATTGACGTGTTTTGTTTCTTTTTGAAGCGCGTTATATTTTGGAGAGTAGAGCCACCGCAACAAGCAAGCCAGCCACCCAGTGGACGAGGGTTCGAGCCATGTTGGCTCTGTCATGTGGTGATTGTTGGTTAACAGTTGGCATGGTATATAATATATATATATATGGCGGTACGGTTATGTGGCGCTGACAATCAGCGAGGGTTCGACTCTTGCCGGCCGCGGTCAATATATAATATATAAATATGAGGTAATGCGGAGGGTTCGTTGGTTGGAGGGCTCTGCGGGCCCTACCACCACATTGATCTGGGTGTGACCAAGGGTTGGCGGGGTTTGGCCGCCCACCAACCCAACTTTAATATATTTTTTTAATATTTATATAAATTTAAAAAAATTGTTAAAAAATTGTCCGCCGGGTTTTTGGGGTTACCAAACAAATTAAGTAGGTGACAATTTCGCTAGTTCCGGCCGCTGGAAACCGTCACCGCAAAGTGCCAAATTGTTGCCTCGTTAATTTCCACCAAATTTAACGGCTTCGCCAAATTTAGTTGGGCTCCAAATTTAGTTAGCACTCTGCTAACTTTAGCCAAGGGGTCTAGTTTGGCAAGGGTGTCATTTGCGTCATTGGAAAGCTTGCGACGAGCACTTCAATCTGACCCTGGTTTCATTTCAATCCAAGAACTTTGATTTTTGAGCTTTTCTGGAGCCACCTAGATCATTCCTCCCCACTGAGGAGCTTTTGGTCCTCCAAAAGCATGAACACAATCTGCACTCTGTTGTGCTCCCTTGTCTACACAACAAGTGCCCCGACAGACCACACTTCCTTCTCCTTCACCTTTGTTCTTCGAAGCCATAAGTGATGAACTGACACCTGCATCCTCTGCAAACTTGTAGTACAATCTTTGCAAACTACATGTTCAATTTCATGACTAATCATGACCCAAGCATCCCCATCCCTGCCAAGAGTTTATAACACACTCTTTGGTCATGTTTACATCAGAATCATGATAGAAACCAATACCCCAGCCAAAAAGAGGCCAAAGCATCATCATGTTGCTTCCATAAGTGATGGAAAACACATCATCACTTTTACAATCATTTTGGACCATATGATTTACAAAATTAGGCCATGATAAGCTACTATATCTAGTAAAACCACCTCTCACTCAACAAAGTGAATGGGTCATCTCCCTGTGGCGGATTCGCTTGTTGAACATCTTCACCAGCTGGTTGCTTCATAGGTGCTTTCTGGGCATGAAGTAACTGACAGTTGGCTCTTTAGTGTCCACCCTCATTGCAGTAACTACTATGATTCTTTCTCCTCCAAACTTTTTGAATCGTCTTGGAACGCTTATTCCTGGTGCGTCTTTGATAAGTACCTCCACTTGGGAGCTAGTCGGGAGCGCGCTTCTTTTAAAAAAAATTCGCTCCCTAGTTTTTAGGGAGCGATCACTCCTTGACCGCTCCCCTTCGCTCCGGGAGCGATTTTTTAAGAAGGGGAGCGGTTGGGGAGCAATCACTCCTAACAGCTCCCCCTCTTAAAAAACGTTGCCGTCAACGCAAAAAAAGCCACGCAGTCAAGAGAGGGAGGCAACGGCTGGCGATGGAGAGGGGAGGGGGAAAAGGATAAAAAGACCCTCTCCCCTCCCATTATTCACCCATTGGAGAGAGCAAGAGAGAGGAGCTTGAGGAGCTTGCAAGGGAGATTGGAGCTTGGGATTGAAGGCCAAAGATGTAGGATCTACACTCTAATCTAGCATTTTTGTTTTTTTATGTTCATTGCTAAATAAATAGATAAAATTATCTATTTCCCATTCCCATTCCTCCATTTGTTTGCAAACTCAAAACTTCAAACATCATGGCTATATGGCTTGGCATTTTCTTCTTGTTGGTTCCTTTTTTGGTTATTATGATGTTGAAGAGTAGAAGAAGGAGGGTTGATCATGATGAAGAACTGGATGAAGAAGTCGGTTATAGTGGATTTGATGAAAACCTTGGAGTGGAGTACCTTGGTATGGAGGAAGAGAGCGAACTAATGAAGCCCCAAAAACTAAACAAGACCAAACCCCAATGTGGAAATATGTTTCTAGGCCTGAAGGAGGGAAAGGGGGTGGAACCACTAAATTTACATGCCGCCATTGTAACAAAACTTACACAGGTTCATACACCCATGCCATAAGGCACCTATGTGGGAAAAGGCCATGGGATGGAGATAAACTAATAGGAATAAAAGGGAAGAGGAGGAAGCCCAATGCAAATCTAAAAAATCAACAAGTTTCTTTGAACATAGCTCACAATCACATGCACAAAGAACTCCTTCGGCATCCTCCCATGGCAGTGGATATGGAGGCATAGGAACAAACATCTCTTAAAGGCGTAGAACCATATTAGATTTCCTTGACGAAGGGTGTAGGAATGATGTGGATTCAAAAATTTACCAATTTCTCTATTCATGTGGGATACCATTCAATGTTCTTCGCTCACCGTATTGGCATGAAATGGATACTGCCATAAATGATGCCCCCAAAGGTTACAAGAGCCTTGGGTATGACAAGGCTAGAACCATTGGACTTGATCATGAAAAAGCAAAATATCACATTCTTTGAGTAGAAAGATAGATTCTTGGATTGAGCATGGGGTGTCCATTGTATCTGATGGATGGACAAATGTAAAAGGCAAGCCATTGATAAGTGTTCTTACTATGTCTGTTATTGGTGTTGTCTTCCTTTCAGCATATGATTACTTAGAGAAGGTTCAAGCCCACCATCAACATTGCAGAACCATTACTTGAAACAATTGAACGTATTGGGCCATATAATGCCATCCAAGTCATCACTAATAATGCTACTAACTGTAAGGCAACGGGAGCAATTATTGAGGATAAATACCCCAACATATTTTGGTCTCAGTGTTTGGCTCACAGAATGAACCTTTTGATGCATGATAGTATTAAGAACAAAAACCAACAATACAAACGGATTGGTGATTTGTAAAAGAGAGGCAAACAAATGATAAAATTTATTACAAATCATAGCAATACCCATGGGATTTTCCACAATCGCTCAAGATTGGAGTTGTTGAAGATTACGAAGACTAGATTTGCTAACTATTACCTCACCTTCAGGCGCCTTTTGAAGGTAAGAGAGTCATTGGCTAGCATGGTATCAAGTCCACAATGGCAGGTATACAAATGCAGCTGACAAGCAAGGTTCTGAACAAGTGGAGGTCACTGCTCCTGATGGTCTGTTTTGGGCACGTGTAAGGCAAGTATTGCAATTCACCAAGCCCATTTATAGCATGATTCGTTTTGCAGATACAAATAAACCAATGATTGGGGAGGTGTATGAGCAAATGGATACCATATTGGAGCAAATAAAAGATATTGTTAAGGAAGATGATCCCAACTTGTATACACTGATTCACAATTGTGTGTGTACATGGTAGAATAAACTTAATGCTCCACTACATGCCTTGGCGTATATCCTTATGCCAAAATACTACTCTCCATCTTGGTTGGGCCAACCTGCACCTGGGGGTGGGGTTAGGAAGAAACCCCATACAGATCCAGAGGTATCTAAAGGATATATGGAAGCATTAGACAAGTTGGTACCTGACAAGGAGTGTGCTAATCTACGTCTTGAATTAGGAAGATGTTGCACTGGTTTGTTTGGTTCTTTGCATGCAATGGAAGATAGAGACAGATTTGATGTTCTCACATGGTGGGAAGCATCTGGTGGCATAGGAATTTTGCCAAAATTGGCAAAAAAAGTTCTCTCACAGGTTGTAAATACCTCTTTTGCAAAGAGGTGTTGGAGCACCTACATCTTCATACATAATGTGAGAAGAATGTCCTAGATCAATGTCATCCTAGCATAGGGAGTATGGTAGATACACGATGCGTCCATCGGTACTACTCTAGTCCCTATCCTCATTTCCCTACTCATTGGCCAGATGAGAGGTACTTCCCATGAGTCCCAGACTGCATGGATAGGATGTCTCAGCAAGAGAAGGATGAACCACTCATCCTGCCTACATGTCGCCACGGGGTATCATAGGGGAAGGTTGAACCACTCATCCTACTTACATGTCGCCACGAGGTATCATAGGGGAAGGCTGAGATTGATATCCCCATGAATGTTTCAAAACCCAAAGCTCAAGGTATGCAACATACAGGACCCTCATAAGAGGGTCTCTCCACGACTCCTAGTCGTTCTCGAAAAGTCAAGAATTTGACCTTTCCCAAGGGCTTCGTCAGAATGTCGGTGACCTGCTCATTAGTCCCAATATGATGGAGCCTTATTGTTCCTCGTTGTACCAAATCCTGAATAAAGTGGTACCTGATATCGATGTGCTTGGAGCGATCATGAAATACGGGATTCTCTGATAAATGAATCCCACTCTGGTTGTCGCAGAGGATCATGGTAGTATCCAGCATATGTCCAAACAGCTCACTGAAGAGCTTCCTCAACCAGACAGCCTCACAGGAGGCCATACTCGCAGCAATGTACTCTGCCTCAGCGGTGCTCAAAGCCACCGACCTCTACTTCCTACTCATCCAAGATATCGAGGCAGATCCCAAAGAGAAGCAACACCCGGAAGTGCTCTTTCGGTCCAACACACTACCTGCGCAATCAGCATCAGAATATCCATGTAGCCTCACATCTCCGGCAGTGTATCTCAACCCATGAGTGATGGTGCCCCGAAGATATCTGTTGGACACCTAATCCTCAATGGGTTAGTGTGGAAGCCGAATGGACAAAAGGAGTCCAAGAGACCTTGGGATGTGAATCCCAACGGTCACAACAATGTACTATAAATGTATATTTCCTGTTAATAAAATATGTACTTGCATGATTTATCATTCATATTGTTCTTGCTCCCATGTGTGTTTAACATGGTATCAGAGCATCGGTATTCCTGCCCTGCATAATTATTTTTGAGCCATTTGTTTTATGGCCCTTATCTGTATGTGCAGATCATTTCATGAATATTTCTTCAGCTCAATTTTAGCTGCAACCTGATTATATTACTGCTGGTGTCTGTTGTCCATAAAATTTGCTGCCCCTCTGTCTGACTGTTCAGATCTCCGACTGTCATAAACGTTTCAAAAAGGGCGTTTTTTGCACCTGCGCCTCCATTGATTATTCTGTGCTCAGATCTGAAATAAAATGCCTCTTCCTTATTCCAGCACTGCCTCATAACGCATTTGTCCATTCTCAGAAGTGTTGTACGTTAAATTTCTTCATGAATAGCGTTGGTTCATCACTGACAATGCTGAGTGGTGTATGATGAATCTGCGTTGAAATGGTACTTGAAACGTTGACATGTTGAATGATGAGCCGTTTTGATGAACGCCCAGAATCCGCTCCTGTTGAATGTGTTATAAGTTTGAATGCGTTATGAAGTTGAATGCTCCTGTTGAATGTGTTATAAGTTTGAATGTGTTATGGATCGATATTGAATGGTATGCGTAACGCTGTCCAATGGTATCAACGTTTGATTTATTGAATGGTTTTTTGAATATTAACGATGTTGAATGAATGCGCTGTTGAATGCGTTTGAGTATTAATGTTGTGGGTTTACTCACTGAAAAACCATGGATTCCACGGCTCTCTTAATCTAGAATAGAGTTTTCTCCACCTAAATATGTGCAAATCCATCCGGTAGAACTGTCTCATGAGGAGCGTGAACTCTACAATAACGTAGAAACAGAAGGCAGAAAAGTGGTTCAAAACTTCATTAATTCAGGCACCGTGCTAAATAATTATTCTTCTATACTTCAGATAATTCTACGGCTACGTCAAATTTGTGATGATGCGTAGTTGTGCCCATCTGATGTGGAGTCATTGTTCTCGTCTTTCAAATTAGAAGATTCTTCAGGCGATCCCAATTTGCTGAAGAAATTACTTTCAGTTTTGCACGCTGGAGATGACTTTGACTGTCCAATATGTTTATCACCACCATTAGAGGCTATCATAACCATCTGTTCACATGTGTTTAGTAAGAAGTGCATTGAGAAGATATTGAAACATCTAAAGCCACAGTGTCCATTGTGCCGTAAGCAGCTTACAGCATCTGATCTTTTTAGTTCACCAAAGGTTGCTGACAGCTGAAACAAAGCCCTTGGTACGCGGAAGGAGCAGATTGCGTGGCACTGGAAGGCCTGTAGATCTAGCATACTCTTGAGCTGCAAGTAACTTTGCTGTCGTAAATCGTGTCCCCTCTACAAAGAGACCCAACCAAAAAGGTCGTGGAAAATCTTTCAACCTCTGGAAGCCTGACTTCAATGTAGCTTCATCTATGGCCCAATTTCTGGTTATGTTATTGTCTTTTTGATACTTCTGCGTGAGGTATCTTCCAGACGCCTTAGAAGGGCTACACGAAGTTCTTAAATGATACACTCCTTTTTTTAAAACGCTGCTCTTAAACATCTGTTTTTTTGGATTTGCGTTCGTGGTATCAAACTGCATTTAAACTGCTTTTGAAGTGATATATATATATATATATATATATATATATATATATATATACGGTGATATATATTGGTAGCATGGTTATATACAGTGATATATGAAACGATTCAATAATATTGAATGCGTTGTTTTAAATATTGAATGCGCACTGTCCAATGGTATTTGAAACTATCATATGATCCTGCCATTAGTTTTTCTTCTCGACTTTTGCACATTTGCCAAGCACTTGGGTGTGTATAGACTATACATATCATTGTCAGCGTTAGTAGAGGAGGAAAAGCAATATCTACCCATGCCTTCCACAAGGATTCTGGAGAGACTACTTTACTTATAAATTGTGTTTGAAATGAATAATATGCAGTGCGGCACACAGGCAGGTTTTCGAGGACCCACAGAGTTTTTTGGATGCGTGGATCTATAATATCCTTGGAGGAGTATACCGATTGTATTGTTTGATGCAAGGAGTGTTGTTGACTGTTTGCATTAAACAGAGATTAGATTTAGATATTTGATATGACAGTATTGACATATTATTCTTTGTAAATGCCTATGATAAAGCAACTATTGAGTTGGTACTGCTGACATTGTTGATCTATAGACATGTATTGATGAAGTGGAGTATGATTTCACATTCTAGGGTTTCAGAGATAAGTCTTGCATTACCAAGTATTATTGATTGAATACGCTGATGGATAGACTCTGATGATGATGTTGAATTGACGGGCTAAGTGTTATGTCACAGAGCTTGACATTCCTTGATTCCACTGCTGCATAAAGAGTTTGGTGAGCTGATTGTAATCTTTTATGTTGCATGCTCCTCATTTGCTCACATTTATAAAGGATATTGCAATGACATTGAATTGTGAGTGATTGTTGTTGGTTGATAGTCGTGATCAGTTTCTTTAATGTATAAGATGATGAAGGAACATGACCAGAGATATGTGCTCCACAATCTGAGTTTGAATTGGAATTATTCTCCATGTATGTGAACCGAGAAGGGCAAGAGGCATCCTGTACTGCTGTAGTAGATGAAAGTTCTTCTGGTTTGTTGATCATAAAGATCCTCCTTTTGACTTAGTTGTAAGCTTTTTTTGACATCAAGCTCACCAGTTTTATTTCCAACAATTCTCTTTGCTACCAGTGGTTTTTTAACTGTACTTGCAATAGCTGGAGGTGGAAGACCTACTTCAGCTTTAGAAGGAACTGCTTGAGAGACATTGCTGCAGTTTTTTGATACTCTATAAAACTTATATTCAAGAGACAGTGTTGATGAGCTAACGAAATTGGGTGTCAGAACTTGGTCTATTGTAGATGCTATTACTGAGATTATATGTCTATATCAAGTGTTGAGATATAAAAGTTTTCAATAAGAACGAATCTGCATTATCTAGTTTGTTGACTCCTTGCAAATTTTGAGAAAGAAAGAATTATAGTGTTGAATGAATACTTAAGTTGCTTTCTGGTATACTTCAAGACTTTCTTGGCCTAATGTAAAGCAATTCAAGTTGATCTGGTTTCAGCATCTTCGAATTCTAGCTGTTGCTTCTTGTTGCACACTGATCATTTGCTGCACACTTATAAGGATATTGTTGTGTACTGTGAGTGGGTATTACTTTTCTGCATTAAGTAGTAGTTTTGATCAGTTTTTAACGCATAAATGGCCAGAATCAGTGAAGTATTAGAGTTCATGAAAACTCTTATACAATCTACTGTTGATGACACATTACAAATCAGCAAAGGATCTCTCTCAGAAATTCAGACATGCTTATATAATGCACAGGAAAAGATCGATTTTTTGCAGCTTGAATCACAGCTACAGCAAGAAGAGCTACATCAAAATAGACATCATTCTGAACCTGTTTCTGTTCAGAATGTTGAGACTGCAACCCATCAACTGCAAGACAATAATGTTACTGTTCATTCCAATAAAGCAGTAGTTGTACATGCAGATGCAGAAACTCAGTCTGCACTTCCCAAGCCCATCATCAGACCTTGGGAACAGCTTGTCCACAACAAGCACAGAACTGGTCTTGGATATGACAAGGACTTGTCCTTTCATATTCTTGACTACTCAAAGCCCATTCAATTTCAGAGTGCTGGATTCATTCATGACAGTTCACCTGTTCCAGACTCTGCCCTTCTTCCACAGCAACAAAAACACATTGTGAAATGCCAACACTGTGACCGAGTTGGCCATCTTAAAGATCACTGTTTTGATCTTCATCCATGTGAGCACGGTCATAAAACCAACCATTCTTCACATAGATGCTTCAAAAACAAACGTCCTGCAAGAACAAAGATTCATCTTGGATGGATCGCTTCTTGGCAATGGGCATCAACAGCCAAGAAGATATTACAAACACATGTCAGAACTTGTTCCAGAGTATTGAAAAGTCTTGCAGCTGAGTTTTCTCCATCTTCTCACCTTGTATCTGACAGGGGGGAAATGATGGTCATCCACAAGCTTCAAAGTCACATCAAGCGAGCCTGAGCCACAACCTGCCACACCAGTTTCAGAGTTGTAGCCAGAGACAAAGATGCCTGAACATGCCTTCAGTTGGCAATCTGGGACACTTCCTCTAGCAGAAGACTTCAGCTTCTTGCCAGTTTTGGAAGAATTCCAAGAACAAAATTGAGAACACTTCCTCTAGCAGAAGACTCCAGCTTCTTGCCAGTTTTGGAGGAGTTCCAGGAATTGCATTAAGCATTCCAGAGTTGTTGGTCATCCTTAAACCATCACAGGTTGAGACTTCCCTTTTCAGGTTGAAGTTTTACCTTTTATGCGGGGTGAGACCTCCCTTTTATGGTTGAAGGTTTCCCTCTTTAAAACAATAGGATCACTTCCTCTAGCAGAAAACTTCAGTTTCTTGCCAGTTTTGGAAGAGTTCCAGGAACTGCACTAAGCGTTCCAGTGTTGGTGGTCATCCTTAAACCACCGCCCTTTATACCAACATTT
Organism: Pinus tabuliformis; assembly: GCA_031772625.1. NCBI lineage: Eukaryota > Viridiplantae > Streptophyta > Pinopsida > Pinales > Pinaceae > Pinus > Pinus tabuliformis. The sequence goes on along the minus strand of CM062808.1, from coordinate 251,041,515 downwards.
CATAGAGCACATTCAGCCTAGTGCTGCTATGCATTTTTTGCACATTTTGTAATACAGCTCTCTTCTTGGACTCATACATAACCCTTCGGATTAAGGGGGGGAATGTTGGACACCTAATCCTCAATGGGTTAGTGTGGAAGCCGAATGGACAAAAGGAGTCCAAGAGACCTTGGGATGTGAATCCCAACGGTCACAACAATGTACTATAAATGTATATTTCCTGTTAATAAAATATGTACTTGCATGATTTATCATTCATATTGTTCTTGCTCCCATGTGTGTTTAACAATATCTCAGAAGATTCTTGGCACCAATCCAATGTGAGTGATGAGGCTCAACCATATATTGGCTCAACGTGTTGACTGCAAAACATATATCCAGACAGGAGTTCACCAAGAACATAAATGCTCCTATGAGTTGGTGAAACTCAAAAGCATTTCCCAAAGCAGGTCCAGCAACACTACCACATAACTTCTTGAAGTTAAGCTCCATCGAGGTAGTCACGGGCTTGCAGTCCACCATACCAAATCTCTCCAAAATCTTCACCACGTATTTTCCTTGAGATAGGAAAATCTCTCCTGGCTTTTGCTAGACCTCCAGCCCTAGGAAATAGTGCATCAGTCCTAGGTCCTTCATCTCAAATTCGGAAGCCAACTCCCTCTTACATTTGTGAATGAGAGGGTTTGCACCTATTAGAAAGAGGTCGTCAACATACAGCACCAGTATGAGAGGCTTATCATCCTCAACCTTAAAGTAAAGGTTTGGATCGACTTCACTCCTAGTGAATCCCAGCTTCATCAAGTAGCTATCGATCCTCTCATACCAAGCTCGGGGTGCTTGCTTCAGCCCATAGAGAGCTTGCTTGATTCCCCCTTATGAATCTCAAACCCCTCGGGTTGTTCCACATAGACTTCTTCTTTAATCGAACCATGCAAGAACGCGGTCTTAACATCCATCTGATATAGGTTCCATCCTTGCGAAGCGGCAAGGGCCATGATCGAGCGAACAGTGGTGTATCGAGCAACAAGTGCACATATCTCATCATAATCTACACCTTCCTTTTGAAAGAAGCCTCGAGCAACAAAGCAAGCCTTATATTTTTTAGCACTCCCATCAGCTCCATGCTTTATTTTGTAAAGCCACTTCGAGGTGACAATTGTTTTGTCCTGGGGTTTGGGGACCACATCCCAAACATCATTCTTCATGATGGACTCGTATTCCTCATTGAAAGCATCCTTCCATACTTGATGCTTCACGGCTTCTTCGAAAGATGAAGGCTCATTTTGAATGATGGTGCTGATAATGGTCAAGTATCCCTGATACCTGGTTGGTTTCTTACTTTCACGGAAAGTCCCTCTGGGTGCAATATGTCCTTTGGCATCATCAAGTGTCCCCCTGAGCCGTGAGGGCCTCTTCCTAGAAGAGGAATGCTCTTGCGAAGGGGGATCAATAGGATCCATAGGTTCTTCCACATTGGGCATCGTCTCATCTTTGTTCTCATCTGGCTTCCTGGAGTCGGCTTCTTTATCTTTCCTTAGAATAGGAAGATTGTCAACCTTGCTAAGAGCCATATCTTCGTCAAAGGTGACATCATGACTTATTTCGACTTCCCTTTGACCAACCACATAGAGTCTATAGCTCTTAGAATTTTCGTTGTAGCCCACGAAGATTCCCTTCTTTCCAAATGCACCCAATCTGTTTCTTTTCTCTTTCGATACATGAAAATATACAAGACTTCCAAAAACTCTAAAATGAGAGACATCAGGTTTCTTACCAGTGAACATCTCTTCGAGGGTCTTGGAATCCAATGCTTGATGAGGGCGTCGATTTTGAACATATACGGCGGTATTTGCAACTTCGGACCATAGAAACTTCGGAAGCCTTTGATCATGGAGCATGGAATGAACAACTTCCATAATCGTACGATTCTTCCTTTCCGCCACACCATTCTGCTCAGGAGTGCATGGTGTTGTGGTCTTCCTCTTAATACCAGCTTCCTTGCAAAAGTCATGGAATTCATTGGATTCATACTCGATCCAATTATCAGTCCTTAAGACCTTGATCCTCTTCTTGGTTTGATTCTCGATCAAGGCTTTGAAGTGGCGGAACCAGGAGAACACTTCATCCTTCTTTTTCAAGAAGTATATCCAAGTCTTGCAAGAATAATCATCTGTAAAAGTGAGATAATACAGATATCCTCCCAAAGGTTCATAGGCATCATAACAGATATGTCGGAGTGAACCAACTGCAAAATGTCAGAGGTCTTGCTATGGCTAGAGGGGAATGGTCCCCTTTTGAGCTTTACTTCGGCACATCCCAGACATACACCTTCTTGCTCTACTTTAAACTCGAGCATCCCTGTCACCATTTGTCTCACATTGGGTAGAGCATTATAATGAAGGTGGGCAAACCTCTGGTGCCATAGTTCAGACTGCAAAGTTGTGTCACAAGACATGACTCCCAACGGACTTCCTCCAACTTGATATAAAGAGTCAACCCAAAACCCCAAGAGTGAAAGCATCTTTAAAATTCCTTTTCCACACACGTACCTTGCCATTGATGAAGGCCACCTTGTAGCCTTTGTCTTCCATTGCCAGAATGGACACCAAGTTCTTGAGATTAGGTACATATAGGACTTCTTGCAAATGAATTGTGTTACCCTGATTTAATTGAAGAGTAACATCCCCTACACCCTTTATGGGATAGGTGGAATTGTCTCCAAGAATAATCTCCAAGTTTGTCTCCTTCTCTATTAGATTAGAGAGAGCTTCCTTGTAACCAGTAAAGTGCCTTGAGGCACCACTATCAATAAGCCAATTTCCCAAAAAGTTCGGAGGAGAAGTAGTGGAGAGGGTTGATATCAAATAATACTCATCTTGCTTATTGTTAACAACATTTGATTCATACCCGGAGTTCCTTGCTTTCTTGGAGGGTTGACCACTTCCTTGATTCCCGGCATTCCTTTTTCCTTTGCCATTGAACCTGCCATTCCTTTGATTGTGGTTGGAGTCGCCCTGGGAGTGATTTTGATCATCGTCATGTGATGAGTCCTTTCTATTTGGACATTCCCTCGCATAGTGGCCAGTCATAAATCACCCAAACAAGGTTGTTGCACCTTCCTGCGTCTTCCTGCAATGTTACCTTAGTTGCGTCCTCTTTCCTTCGTATACCCAAGAGACAAGGAGAGAGAAGATATGTATGGATGAGATGAGTGAGATAATGCCTCAAGGTCTCCTCTATTTATATGCCACATTAAGGTTTAGCTAGGGATGTGCAACACAATCTTACTTGTTGGATGACCTTGGAAAATTGTCAAGAAATACAAATAAATTCATATCTCCATGAATACATGTTGGAATCGGATGGGCCATGGCATCACTCTACCATTTCCAACACTGGTATCTTTGCGACCACCTTGGAGGAGATGGTTGAAGGAAGAGCTCTGCATCTCCGCGATGTTGTGCCTCGGGGCCTAAGGTAAGTTTACAAGTGCCCTCTGTCACTGCACCTTCTCGACTTCTACCTGCAGACTTCCCTGCGTTACAGTTTGCAGTTTGACCCTGACTTTTTCGTGTGGTCGTTACCGTCCCTTAACCTCCAACTCGACTGCCAGTATGGAACAAGACGTCGTTGACTATTCAACAGACCCAAATCCCTACAAGGAGATTTGGTCACGCCCTCGCACCGTGTCAGGTTCTGGCTCCTTTGGCTCATCATTCTGCCCACTGTCTGCTAAAAATCTTGTCTTGAACCGTTCTGGGCCATCTGTGCCCCACCTGCCTCCCTCTGTTGCACTGGACGCCGCTTCCAGTTTGGACTATCCTCCGCTCTCCCTGACAACCCTCAACCTCATCGGGGCATGCCTTCCACCATCACCCTCATTCGACTCCCCGCTTCCTGACCTTCCTCATACTGTTGCTCCTTCTGGCACTCCCTTCTCCTCAAGCATCTCACAGCCTGGGACATCAACCCCTCACTTTTCCTCTCCAGCTGGATGCGCTATCCCAAACCCTAACTGCCCTCCACATGGTTTCCCCATTCCCTCGGGTTGCTTCAGCACACCTGTCCCAAACCCTAAGAGCACTCCTCCATCCCTGCAGGCGGTTTACCAGGGCATCAGGGGACCCTTCCGGGACTACCCGACAGCACCTAGATCCAACAAGGTCAAGAAAGGGAGGTGCTTAAAGGTGACAGACAAGGACATTAATCTCTCTTTGGGGGAAGACCTTACGATGGGTGAAGTGGTGGACACGGCCAACAGGGTCCTGGTGGGACGCGTTAGAGGGCGGAACTACTCTGCGGAGCGACTGCGACTCTGGACCATGGAAATATGGGGTTCACTTCTCAAAGAATTACCCTCGATCAGAGTCCTCACGCGGGGGTGGTTTGCTCTCAGATTCCACAGGGAGGAGTATACTGATTGGATCCTCTCGAGATTTTGGCACATCGAACTTGCACATATTCTGCTTAAAAGATGGAACCCCCTTTTTGACCCTAAAAGGGAACAGCTTAGCACTAGGCCGATTTGGGTTCGCCTACCAAGGCTTCCTATGCAATTTTGGTCGAAGGATGTCTTCAAACGCATTGTTAATGCACTGGGAACTTATCTGGAACATGACAAGACCTTTGAATCCTCCGGCAACATGACCATGGCTCGTATACTAGTTCATCTAGATACAAGGGAAGGATTGGAGGAAAAGATAACCCTCCACTAGAGGCATTATTCATGCCGACAAATCCTTGACTATGAAGGAGTTCCCTTCCAGTGCAGGAGATGCCAGAAGGTTGGGCACCTATTCAAAGAATGTCTGCTCATCTCGCCTTCATCTCCTCCTACTTCAAAGGGTAAGAAGCACATGCAGACTGAAGACCCAATAGTGGATGAGCAGCCCTCACATCCGGATAGTCCATTGGAAGCGGTTGGGGACACTGTTCAGCCATCGTGCTCTGCCCAGGTTTCGCCTATCTCCCCGCCCATGACTAGATCTCGGACTGTTGCGGCGACTACTCCATCTACGGGTACTGCTCCTCCTCTATGTTCCTCTGCTTTGCATTTTAGTAATTTCATTTTATCTCTGGCTGCTTCTGCATCTATTCCTTGCATGAATACCACTCCTATCAATTGTTCGCTCGACCCCCCTTTGGCTATCTTCTCCACAACACTCCCGGTTGTACACTCTCCGGGAAATTTTGACCCCCCCGTATCCTCCTCTGCATCTGGATCACATTCATACAACCTCCGATCTCGTATCCTAGTTCTCCCAGAATCGTTTGGATTAGGTATCTCTTCCTCACTTGCGGAGCCCAAACCCTCCTAGGGGAGGCCCTCTAAGATTTCTCAAGCCATCAAGCTTGCGGGGGTTGATGTGGCCCTGGGCAGACAAAACACTATTGAAAGGGTACTTAGAGCACAGGATACCCTTGTGAGGGTTCTCCCATGAAGTGGGTACCTTTTAACTGTAGGGGTTTAGCTAACCCTCCCAAAAAATTAGCTCTAAAGAGGCTTTTGGATTGTGAGCCCTGTGATATCATTTTTTTACAAGAGACCCTCAGTATGGCTGAGCAGATAACCCGGATCCTACAATCTCTGCTGCCTGGATGGAGTTTTCATGCCTTGGATGTCTTAGGGCATTCGGGGGGTATCGCTCTGGGGGTAAACCCCCGTACCATCAAAACTATCTCTGCTTGGGGTGGACATGGGTTCTTGGGTATGGACATTTTCTCTGCAGAGCTGGGCAGGAATCTCCACATTATTAATATATATGCTCCTAGACATTAGGGCACTCCCTGATAGACAACTCTACTATACTAGGCGGAGACCTAAATTTTACTATTGGTCATCATGAATCCTAGGGACATCATTCTCAGTTGCACCCCCTCTTGAACCAGCTGGAACTACTACTGGAGCAGCACCGCCTTATTGATATCCCCATGAACAAAAAATTGTCGACTTGGCACAACAGAAGGACTGGAGATGCGGCACTAGGCAGAAGATTGGATCGTTTTCTCATTCATGAAGACTGTTAGCATCCTTCACAAATTATAGGCAGTGGGTGGGTTTTGGCGGGATTTCAGATCATTCCCCCATCTATTTGGAGCTGGCAGGTCCATCAAGAAAGCCTAGGTCGCCCTTTAAATTCAACTCGACCTGGTTAAAGGACCCTGATTACCTCAGGTTAGTATCAGAGTATTGGAGAGACCATCCACTATCAAATGATCCTTGTGTAGTTGAGGGTTTCTGTCGTAATCTGGTGAATCTTAAAAGACTATATTCTGGGCAAAGGGGAAAAAGTCCAAGTTGGATCAGGCTCTCTGTGACATTGAATGACAGCAGGATGCGGTAACAGATGACCATGGCAGAGGGTACACCTCAGTTGAAGCTAAAATTCATTTGACGGGCTTGGAAGCCCAGAGATCCAAGATTTTGCTGGATTGGGAAGAGACATGGAGACTCAAAAGCAGAGCGATATGGCTTCAAGCTGGGGATGGCAATACTAAGTTCTTTCATAAATTTTCCAATGGAAGGAGGGCCAGCAATACCATATGGCAGATGCCTACAGAACATGGGCAGATGGCCAATACCTATAATCAGCTGGCACAGATGGGAAATACACACTTCAAGCAGCTCTTCAAAGCCCCACCAGGTGCAACACTTGCAGAAATTATTCGCATTGCGGGGCATTTCCCTAGATTTGTGGAGCCAGACTCTGTGGAGGATCTTATCAAACCCATAACCATGGGGGAACTGGAGAGTACATTGAAGTGGTTCAAGAAGGATAAAAGTTCGGGCCCGAACGGATGGTCAGTCGAATTCTATCTAACCTTTTTCGACATCATTGGCTCGGACCTTCTCAAGGTGATCGAGGAATGCAGAACATCTAGGAGAATGTATGAAGCCATAAATACTACTTTCATCGCCCTGATTCCCAAGACGGACTCCCCTCAATCCTTCAACGACTTCCGGCCCATCTCTCTCTACAACTGCCTTTACAAGATTATTGCCAAGATCATTGCAAACTAAATCAAGACGATCCTATCCAACAACATATCCTCTAAACAATTTGCCTTTCTCCATAACTGTCAGATCCAAGAAGCAATTGGCACGGCCCAAGAAGCCCTCCATTCCATCAAGCTAAAGAAACTGAAAGGTGCCATTCTCAAAATAGATCTCTCTAAGGCCTTTGATCGAGTCAGCTGGCTTTACATCAGGATGATTTTAACTCACCTGGGCTTCCCTATCCCTTTCATTAGATGGATCATGTGTTGCATTACATCTGTCTCATTCAGTACTCTCATAAATGGATCGGCTTCCTATTTCTTTCATGCAGAGAGGGGACTTAGACAGGGATGCCCACTCTCCCCGTTGCTCTTCTTGATTGTTATGGAAGGATTAAGTAGGCTAATCTCATCGGAAAAAAAGGGCAGGTAGGCTAATGGGACTCAAGATCACGGATCAATGCATTCTCACACATTTGTTGTTCGTGGATGATATTCTTATCTTCCTCAATGGCGGCATACAAGACTACAACACTCTCTCTAAGGTGTTGTGTTCATTTAGCTCAGCAACGGGGATGGAAATAAACAGACCCAAATCCACCATCACCCTTTCAGCTTGCTCCCCACAGGAACTCCGTCAAGCATACCAAAAATTTCCCTTCCAGAGATTACAGCTGGAGGATGGATTGAAATACCTGGGCTTCCATAAAAATCTCATGGATACAAAATAGCAGATTGGACTTGGTTAGTGGCCAAGGTCGAAAGAAGATTGAACAACTGGAGTCATCGACTACTGTCTAGAGCAGGACGTCTAGTGCTTATAAAATCTATTCTAGAAGCCACCCCGATCTACTGGATGTCTCTTGCCTGGATTCCTCAAGGTATCTTATCCTAGATTCAAAGGATATGCTGCAATTTCTTATGGAAGGGGCACAAGGAAGGGAAACCCTTTGCATGGGTTAAATGGAGCAAAATTGTAGTCCCAAAAAAATGGGGGGGTTGGGGCCTCAAGGATCTCCCAGCATTCGCACAGGCACTAGCGGCCAAATTGGGTTGGCTTCTCCTGAAGCACAAAAGCTTATGGACAGAAGTTGTTACCTATAAATACATTTGGCCTCGCAATATCATGGAATGGGTCCGGCTACCAGCTTGGAACAAACAAGGAATATCGGTGATATGGAAAGCTGTCATACAAACTCTCCCCATTATCAGGAGTGGGCTCACTTGGCGAATTGGCAATGGTTCGGTTGAATACTTCCATTTATCAACAAGCTTGGATGTATGCTGATGATCTTGGTATACCCGATCAGTGGAGTATGGAGTGGAGGCACTACACAAATGCATTAATTGAATCACATGTGAGGCTCAAGGACAATGAGGATGAACTAATTTGGGCTCCCGCTATGCGGGGGGCATACACTCCTAAAGAGGGATACCCATCATCCATGCAGTTCATAAACCCAACTCACTGGAATGTTGGTGGTGTATGTTATGGAAACAAAAAAGGCCCGCCACGCACTCATCTCCTCATGTGGAATATCATCATGGACAAGGCTCCTACCAGCACTAATCTCATGAAAAGATCTTTCCAGGGTCCATCCTGGTGTGTTCTATGTCGATAAAAGGAGGAATCGAACAAACACTTATTCCTAACTTGCACCATCACTCAGCAAATTTGGGAACAGGTGTTACCTGTGCTAAATATAAATCAGCGATGGGAAGGGGATTGTATAAAGGATGCGTGGAACAGTTGGTGGATTGTTGCCCTCACCATGAAATCCTGAAACCTCCCATTAATTCTGTGTTGGAACATATGGCTCTGCAAGAACAATATCATTTTTAACAGAAAACACATTAGATGGCCTCTTATTGTCTCGAAAATTTGCAACAGTTACAATGAAATATTGGATGAGGAACAGCCTACCACGATTCGAACAATCATCCTGGAGGTTATAGATCATGCTCATCCCTGGTCCTACTTTGATGGCTCTGCACAAGAACAGGGGTGGGGGGGGGATTCTACTACACCTATCCAAGACACATTTCTTCCGCATTTGTATGGGATTGGGAGTTGGCACAAACAATTTCGTTGAGCTCCTTTCACTTTGCCATCTATTATACTTTGCATTAAACCAAAACTGTCGACAATTACAAGTCTTTGGGGACTCTAAGATTGTCATAAATTGGTTCAATAGCATCACTGCATGCCACGTTCACACACTCATGAACATTTTGGATGATGCATTGTTTTTAAAATCACATTTCGATCAAATTTCATGTACTCATGTTTACAAGGAGCGCAACAAATTTGCGGATTAGTTTTCTAAAGAGGCAACGCACCATCCCAGAGGAGAATGGCCAATACAGGAGGAAAGACAGGGACATGCCTATTACAAGAATTTGGGGACTCTAAGATTGTCATAAATTGGTTCAATTGCATTACTACATGCCATGTTCACACACTCAGGAACATTTTGGATGATGCATTGTTTTTAAAATCACATTTTGATCAGATTTCATGTACTCATATTTACAGGGAGCACAACAAATTTGCGGATCAATTTTCTAAAGAGGCAGCGCACCATCCCAGAGGAGAATGGCTGATACAAGAGGAAAGACAGGGACAGGCCTATCAGTACTACCACAGGCCATATATAGAACAGGATCAGCAAAGGGCTGATAGGCCCTAATTTATCATAGTTTTTTGAGACATCTGAACAGTGACTCACAGATCTGTTTGGTTTTTTTTTTAATTTTGTAACATATATGTATATGCATATTGATACATGATGGTACACCCTTCCTGGGTTTTTTGTACAGACTTACTACTTTTTGATGACTTCGGTCACTCGTACAACATATGCCAATGGCATCTACAACATATAATTTTCCACCATAATAGAAAATTATGATTTTTCCCCGGGCAAAAAAAATTGTCAGAATCAGATGATTGTTAGATCAATCCTACACCTCTCGACAAGAGGAATCCAAGAAAAATATCAGCTGCCATAAATAAGATGACCCACATGGAGTTTGGCCCTAGTTTCCAATTTTCTTCAAGTGTGGTGAGTTTGGTCACTATAGTACCTAGTGTCCTCTCAGGAAGAAGGACAAGGAGGAGAAGCATGACCAGCACGCAGCGTCTACAGAGATCAATAGGTTGTCCTCCAGATTGGAGGAAGACTTCACGATGTTGACAGATGTACCTCTAGGAGTGAAGTGGGGAGATCTGGTACTGTAGTCCCAGAGAACTACAAAGATGGGGCAAGGTCCTTGAGGATTCCACCTTATGGATCATTACCTGGCTACAGGGGCCCACAATATTCAGTAGCAAGATGGATCAATGGCAGCTGATGCAGTCAATACCAGAGTGAATTGCAGACTAGTAACAACCAGTGCTGAGGAGCGCAGTGCAGTGTTGACAACAGAGCAGGTGACTCAATGCAGAGTTGGCAGCAGCGCAAATTCTTCAGGGACAGTGTAGATACTAGTAGCAGCCAAAGACTCGGGAGACAGGGGCATCATATTGAACACAGTTGATTCAGTATTCTGGATGCTTTTCAAATCCAGATGCTGCAGAGACAACAGCAACAAATGAGAGGGAGTGGCAGTGCAGATGCAGTGTTGGCAACAGACAGCAGTGTCAGCAGCAGCACACATGCAACATCAGAGTTGTGCAGTAGTTGGTGGGCAGCAGCAGCCAGACATCAGCAGTGCGACAAGAGGTGATACAGAGACAGGGTGTTGTGACAGGGTGTTCAGCATTCCTTGCTAAGAGGGAGTGTTAGATTTTGTAGCATCGGATGTGTTCTAGCCACAAAAATTGGTGGAAAGGCTAGAACACATGTGATCTACAAAACCCAAAAATCGTTTCTAGAAATTCCATCTAGAGATGACTTAATTAGATTATTAACCAATTTTTTAATGTTTCTTAAGTCTAAACTTAGGAAAACTGGTTAATTAATCAGAATTAATCAAGTCAAGGTGAGAATTCTCTAGAAACTCACATGGATCAATACAGAAATGATCTGAGCCATCAATTAAGATTTAATCTTGGTTGTTGGAGTCCCAACAGGAAGATATAAGAAGGGATTGATGTGGTGGTGGAGAATGCACTAGAATCACCTGGAGAATTCGATTTTCTAGAGTAGCAGCAGTCAGTTACAGGAGAGTTTGAACTTCAGTGAGGCAGTAGAGATAGTGAGGGGCAGGGATAGTGATCTGGAGGAAGTTTTCCAGATTTGGAGAGGCAGCAACAAGTGACAGAAGTGATCCACGCAGAGGCAGCAGCAAGTGACAGAAGTGATCCACGTCAAGGTAGCGCAGAGGACTACGCAATTGCCTAAGAGGAGTAGTTTGATTTAGTTGAGGAGGAGGTTGATTCAGTTTCCAGAGGTCAAGAAAGTCTTCCAGAGGGTCAGAGAGTCACTTCCAGCAGTAGAGACAGGCTAGACAGCATTCTCAAAGGCAAAATCGAGCCACACGTGTGAGAGACAGCGTAGAGGCAACGCAAAAGGGCTCACGTTACGGTTTGGACGGCCAATTTTCTGTAGAAGCTAGAGTCAAGATTGCTTGTGGGGTGAAAGAATTTTTCTCTCTAATTATTTCAATCAGATACTTGCTAATTTAGCAAGTGACCTTTCATGAATGGGCATGTCTTTTAGACATGCCTGTTCACTTAATTAATGACTTATTTAACCTAACCAATATTTAATTATTTAATATTTATTTTTATTTTCTTTATTTAATTGTTATGAATTATATTCATAACATAGCCTCTTCCTTCGGAAGCTTTGTCCTCAAAGCTATATTGCTGGCACTTGTCTTTGCGGTGGTTGTCGTCTTTGAATATGGGAGGCGAAAGGTCTCTAGTGGCTCAGCGTCTATAATTCGCTAATAACTCTATTTTTGAGTCCAAGGTTATCTCTACTTTTGAACCCAGGGTTATGTCTAATTTTTTTGCTTTTTAACTCTAAATTTTTATTTTTATTTTTTTTAATAACTATAAATTTTTTTCAATAACTATAAATTTTTTTTAAAATAACTCTATACCTTTTTTCTTTAAATTATATATATTATGTCTAATTTTTTTTGGTTAATTACATAGTAATTAAAATTTTATAATTATAAAGTTTATAATAAAAACTTTATGAAAATTTTAATTTCTACCAACGGATTGGTCGCGTTGGTTGTCTGCACACGCTGGTTGACTAAGTCACGTCCAATGGCGTAGTCGTCTTTTTATGCGGCGTTGCAGAGACAGCTAATATCCACGTTGTCAATACGCTGAGGGTGTCCGAAATCTTTACTCCGCAGTGTAGCACGGCCACGCACCAGCCTTCGATTTGTCTGCGTGTTGAGACGGTGAATCCAGACGTGGGGGAATAAGGTGGGCGATGTGTGGTTCTGTGGCAGCAGGTGGAAAAAGACGGGTGGAAGGGACGTGATTCGTAGGCGGAGGTGCAGGAACACAGTAGGACACAGCAGCTGGTCAGCGAGGGTCCACGCAGCGGCAGGGGAAAGTCGAATTGGTGTGGAAGGCCCGCAGGGCAGATGGCCCACCGGGGCTATGGTCTTGCCAGTCGAATGAAACCTAGAAATCAAAGTCCTCAGTGCCTGGCACAACGGGTATATGGAGAAATCCAGGTGGATGTTCTCTTTGCCCGCGCCAAGAAACCCATTGGCAATATCTGCACAGAGGTTGAGCTCCTCACTGATAGCCTCAGGGTTCCTTGCAAATGAAGACATGGCAAGACTCATTTTCCATAGTCCAGTGACATCGTCTCGAGTGTAGAGTTCAGGTTCTGGAAACCACTCATTCCTATCAATAGTGATCAGAACAGATTCAGGTCGATGACGAGACACATGTGTCACAAATTCAAGCGGAACTCGTGCCCCTCTCGGAAGTCTGGACAAAATAGATATAAAATCCTCCACACTTGTGATTTTCTTCTGTGCGAGTTTTTTAATGATGGCATTGGTAGGCACACCTGCCATTGCCAACATATACCCTGGATTCGCAACATACGGTAGACCACACTCAAAGCGAAAATTCCTAGCTTGTATGTAGGATAGAGGATGAATCAGGCCACCACTGACTTCGAAGAAATAATGCGGAGTTATAGAATGTAGGTCTTGGACCTCCAAATTAAGCTTTAAAGGAACACCACCCCTCTCAACCTCCAGGTCGATGGTCTTTCCAACATTATCGTCATCATCATTTTCATAGTCATCTCTGTTTTCATTATTATCATTCTCATCAAAACCTTCTTCTTCTGCTTCCCCTTGTTCTGTTTCTTTGGTCGCTATCATCTCCCTATTATTGATTTCTTTTCGACATGCTTTAACTTCTTCATATGATTTTTCTAAATGCTAAAATACTTCTTGAATTTCATTAAAATGTTCAACGCATTCAGGACATGAACGTAATGGCACATTGTGCGACGAACAACGTTCAAAGACTCGCATGATTATATCATGTGCCATGGCTCTGATACCACTGTAGCATAAAAACTATGCTGAAGCAAGAAAACTGATAGCTTGAAAACTTGAATGTAAAAATACACGAGGTATTTAATAATAATAATTTATTATATATATAAAATTGTATAAGATGATATAAGATGAATTGAATGTTATAATGAGGCTCTCCTTTTATACCTCAGCAAGTGACCTTTCGTGAATGGGCATGTCTTTTAGACATGCCTGTTCACTTAATTAATGACTTATTTAACCTAACCAATATTTAATTATTTAAATTTTTTTTTATTTTTTTTATTTAATTGTTATGAATTATATTCATAACTGCCAATATGGCATCCATAGATTGTACTCAGATTTCACTTTTGCATAATAATAAAAACCCTCATTGTTGCACCAATTTTCCCCACATTGGGTTTTCCCGAGGACAATTGTCCAAAAATAACAATGTCATTTTTATTGTGTGTGTGCTAGTATTTTCTCAATTCCAGCGCTATTTATTTTTCGCAGTTTTATTTGTGAAGGTTGCAATGTGTTTATTTCGATGTTGCTGTAACAATAAACTAAATAATTAATTTATCAGTTATAAGAAATAATACCAATGGTTGCAATAGGATTCCAATTTTTGGAATTTTCACAAGGTTGTGTTATGTCATAGCACATCATTGGAGGAGGCTAAATTTATGAATGCTGAATTAGCTTGATGCAGTTGTTGGGGTTTGAAGATCCCGTGGAATCCAGAAGAAACCAACAGAGTTTTTGGTACCAAGTTTTCCTAAGAAATATTGATGCAATCCCCTCTCAAGATTATGTAATATATAAATTGGGGATTTTGCCTTATTTTCCCTCCAATTTTCTGAATTGGTAATTTAAAGGTTGACAATTTGATTTGTTTCTAGCAAATTTTTATTATGTATTTTCATTAAAAAAATGTCAAGAAATTATCATAATTTAAAAGGGGATATTTCTAGCAAATTCCCTATTTTATTTCCAATTTAATTTGCCTTGGGTTTACGAGAAAAATTCTTGAAGGAATTTGTCATAAATAGTATTGAATATTTAAATGGAATATTACAAGAAGCCTGTCATAAATTATGCTGAAGGCATCCCAAGTTCAATGCTCCTCAAAAAGTGGCCAACATCCTAGGTCAAAGTGCCCAATGTAGTCATCAAGTGGGGTTGGATGTCTTCTACGAAGTGTTGGAGAAGAATCATATAATCCCTCAGGGGATAGTCATTGTACCTAAGAGCAAAGATCTAACACATACTCATAGAGTAAAGTGAGGTCAATATTATAGGTGCACAAACCATAAGAGTATCAAAGTGGGTCATATTTAATGAAAAAGGAATCAAAGTATTCACATAACCACCATCTTCAAATGTCTTTCTAGCTTATGATTTGTAAACAATTTACCACGCTTCGATATGGGAGTGTTATCACAAGGCCCTAGTAGGCACTTCCAACCCTAAGGGGAAGATCAGTTCCTAGGTTGACCCATCAATCAATTGGTGCAAGTGATCAATGACATAACATGGGGTTTACTTCATGGAGGATGCCCCTATCTTGTACTAGCCACAAAATTCCAACATCCTTGAGCATTATGATGTGAAAAGGGAGTGATCGTGGGATCCGAGTTACCCCCTTCCTCGACCTATTTTTACCACCCCTCTTGTGCGTCTCTTTCATCATTAATTTTTTTCTCTTTTGTTTTACATATATAGCTTGGGCTACAAGCTTTCATTGATCACCATTGACCCCTTAAAGATGAAGGTTTTCATTGCTCAACAGGATTGGGATATTCAAAGTTCCTTTCATTTAGATAGCTCATGCATTAGCCAAGAACTCGGTGAGAGCTAATCAGGTGAGTAGAGCTCAGGCTCGGCTTATGTCGATGCACTTTCATTTATCTTAGGCAATATTTTGCATTTTAACATCATGGCTCATGTTTTTCTCTTCTTTTTGCTACATCAACCTCTTAGGGCAAATTTTTCAGGCCCCTATTCAATGATGAGGAAAACAGGGAACCAATATTGGTGACAAATAGCAATCAACTTGATGATGGGATGTGGACATAAGGGGAAGATGGAAGATGTTAAGTATGGATTATTGTGGACATGCAACATCAATTTGATCCTTCTACTTGTGCCCTTCTTGGATGGTGAAAGAAAGGCCTCAAGGAAGGTCACATTAGACTAGGGGCAAGTGATAACCACCAAGGTGAAACATGGGAACAAGAGTACAACTAAAAACAGTCTATCATCCAATTCAACCTATGATTCATACTAAAATGCTCTTAAACATAAATGAAAGCTATTGAATGCAAAAATGGTTAATGTACATCATATTTGATGACCCACCTTCATCAATGAGCAAGCTAGATGAAAGAAAGCACTAACCGGAGGATGGATGAGAGGCATCAGAGGCTAGCTATCTGTTGATCATGATAGGGCTGCTGGCTGGTAGGTTGAAACAATAGGAGAAAAATTTTCTCCTAGGGGTTTACCCACATGGTCCCATGGGTGGGTAACAGGGACAACCACATATTATTTCCTTTAGTAAATTTAGATAAGATATTGATATATACCAGTATCTCATGTCCCACTACTTCTCAAGCAACCTGCCTTATCATTTGATTATACCTTAAAACCTTTGTTTTTTAATCTTCTTCTAGATCACCATAGTTATGGAGAGTCACATAAGGGAGCATATCAATCTTTGATGGCCTAAAAATACCCTGCAATGAAATGAACCACATCTTTGTAAGGGCCACTATGCTTGATGACAGTTAATAGATGTTTTGACATACTAATTTACCCACAGATTCAACTAAAGTCACCCCTACATAGTTCTCATGGCTCAAGATAGAAGAAACCCAAAATAGATTCTGTCAAGACACAAGAACACTCCTCTACAGTTTGAACCACTGTGAACATGTGGTCGTTGTTCCCTATTGATTCAAAACTACAAAGCTTATTTTCTCTCACCAAAACTCATAATAATTCTCTCTTACCATGGTTTTGTTAATTTGCCCCTGCATGAACTTAATGCTTAACAATGAAAAAGATAGAACTTCCATTCTTTTGCATTGTGATTCCACTGCTTTGACAGTTAAAGGCGATGATTCTTATTTATCTTCACATCGCAATGTTATTTTTTCTTGATAATTCTTTTACTATTTTAACTTTCCTGATTTCTGGTTTCTTCGAATTTGCAGTTGAATAATTTTTTTCTTCAACAGTATTTCTGAACTTTAAACAGCCAATGACCAGAATTGTTTTCCCTCAAAGTTTCTTTAATTTTTCTTGCTAATAACATGGGAACTTAAAGGTACTTTTTTTACTCAGCAGACCTTTATTAAACCTTAAAAATGTGTTTTTAATCTTCTTCCACAAGTAGCCACCCTTTCAGTCACATCTGACACAATAACATAGGATAGACACATGATCCCTTGTAATTCCCTCAAAATTTAACATAGGATAGCCGCATGATTCCTTGTAATTCCCTCAAAATTTAACAAAGAATCATGATGTATTATTGTCCCGATTGGTGATTCCTGTGATGGCAATGATTTATTTTAGACATCACGAATATTATCTTTACTATGGTGGACCTCACCTCCTCAATGGACTATGTTAGCAGTGACAAAATATGATATAATGTGGCTCAAAACTGTGAATTTGTGTAGCAGTGTGACCTCAACTATGGTTTTTTGGTGTGCCCATATCAGCCACAGCACTTACTTCCATAGCATTGTGCAGCTAGGTGATTGGTGATATAAATTAATCAGAGGTTATTCTCACAATTTTATTTTCTTCTAACTGTGAATCCTTTCACCAACATGTCTATTGAAATTGTCGTGAAGGTTATTGACAAGTTCATTTTTTTGTTTCAATTTCTTTGATTATTCAAACATTGGCGACCACAACTGGGATGAAACATCACAGGTTAATGCTGTTAATTGTAGAGCAGAGTTTGGATAGACATGGTTAATATGTCCTCTTGCTAGCAGTCAGATCTAACCAAATTAATAATTATCAATGCCAGCTTTAAAATCTTTGTATTATACATTACGGTTACTACATATCTTCTTGTGCCAATATTTCTCTGATATCATGTTTCTATGTTTAGGAATGAAATAAATGTGCAATCGGTTGTGTTGTTCCCCCTCCTTGTTTCCTTTTTCAAAATATAATCAGGCCAGAATACTGCTATTTATGTGAACCGTAGAAAATTTTATATAGTTTATCCATCTTTCACTGGTGGTTGTCTAATCCTATTTTATAGATGATTGATTCCTAGATACCTCTTAGCATCTTCTGGAATTTGCAGTGGGTTATTTCTCTTCTCCTACAAAACTTTATTTTTAAGATGACTAAAGACCAGTTTGTGGTCAAAGACCCAGAATTGAAATTATTTTCTTTAATTAACACCAGGTTGTTTTTATTCTTTAATCGAATTTATTTTGAAAATGGCCAAGGCCGGTTTATCTTCAAAGACACAGGGTTGAGAGAAACTTCTCAAATTGTTTGCATCAAAACCGACAATTCTATTGGCAAGACAACGGAAAATTTAACCACAGGTTAGGTGGGAGTGACCTCACAATTTGGCCCAAGTTGGTCTCGAATACAAGTACAAAGAACATTAGTTCAAACTTCATCTACAGGAGAATATCCAACATAAGATGGCTAACATAAAAGAGTTGATATGAATAAAAAAATATATAGTTGATAATGAATGAGTTATTACAATGAACCTTCTGACTGTATACTCTATAAGCACTGACTAGTCATGAAGGTGTAAGGTTGTCTACCTTGGTTTATTTCATTAACATTATTATTCTTATTGTTTAGTAATGTTTATTTATGTATTTATATTCATTACAACAACCTATTCTTAAACAAAGAATATAACATGGTATGTAAAATAAAAACTTACTGCTTAAATAAACTCTTCACACGGCGTTGTCCTTCCTCAAGGCCTTTAGGATCAACACACTACATTTCATCAGAACATGAAAACTGTGAACAAATACCCGAAAAACAAGAGGTGAATAGAACTTGTGTACAAACTACATAGATTATCTTGTAGGAATTTAATGCATAGAAATTAGAGAGATACTAAATTACTAATCTACGAAAAGCCTTCAAAGTTAAAACATATACATAATCAACAGTACCATACTTCTTTCATCTGCTCTGTGACTTTTTCTAGTTGTGGCCTCATCAACTGCATTTTGGATGGTATCAAATGTTAGAGAATTCATTGGAACTCGAAAGCTCTAGATTCTAAGGAAAAAAAGCATAAATTCAAGTCATCAGTGTTCACTAGTTCCCACAAACTTAAAGAAGATTGATATAATGAAACATAAAAACAATCAAACGAATTTTACCCAATGATAGAATAAAAATAAACTAATAAATAAATAAAAATCCACAAGATAATTTAGTGGAGCTCAACAAGCTCTAACCATACTAGAGGCAAAGTTATATTTATCCATTATAAGTCCTACTATAAAAAATGAAATCCATATGTTTATGTGATTAATATAATCTTATGATTGAATTTATTTAAGTATTGTGTAACCAAGTGTTGATGAGTGGGAAGTTGGAGTGTCATAATTATCAGTCTTGTAGTCCCCTATGATGCTCACAGATGGGATTTTATCCTAATTTGACTTCGATTGTATGCTTGATTTCTCTTTTAGGAAGCAAATTTATTGGAAGATCTTGGAATACTTTTTCGTGCTTTTGAATTAGCTCTTGGACTTCTGGTGCTTCTTCATTGACCAAATTTGAACTTAAAATTTCTAATTGATGACATTGTACTAAATAAGTTGGTGCTCTCTTCCGAATCGTTTTCATCATCTGGCATTATGATACAATTTGATTCTCGGGGGGTTGGAACTTGGAACCCATATAAGTTGTATTTTTGCCCTT
This sequence comes from Pinus tabuliformis, assembly GCA_031772625.1. Taxonomy (NCBI): domain Eukaryota; kingdom Viridiplantae; phylum Streptophyta; class Pinopsida; order Pinales; family Pinaceae; genus Pinus; species Pinus tabuliformis. Next base: position 251,022,102 of record CM062808.1, on the reverse strand, counting down.
CCCATTTAAATTTTATAAATTGCTTCTAATGGTTGGCAGAGTAAGTACCTAGGGTTTGAAGCCATTGGATACCTAGGACCACATCCACTACTCCCAACGGTACAGTGTAGAATGGAGATTCTAGATAATAGTCTTGAATCTGTAATTTGACTTTATGGCATTTCCCTGCCTTTTCAATTTTCTTACCGCCGGCTACCATAACCTTCATGTTGGGCATGGAAAACGTAAAAATGTTGAGTCTTTTCGCCATAGTCGAGTCCAAAAAGTTGTGGGTGCTTCGTGCATCGATCAAAACCATTACGTTGCTCTTTTTTATGTGTCCTTTTAACTTTAATGTCTAGGGTTGAGATATATCTGTCATGGTTGATAATGACACTTGTAGAATATTCTCGTTATGTGGTTTTGGAGAAAATTCTGGAGAATTTTCGATTTCTTCTACCTCTGATTCTTCACTATCTGAATCATTAGTTGCTTCACATTTATACAAGTTCTTGGTTTCTTTCCCTTTATCACATCTATGTTTAGGGTCCATTTTTCGCCACAACGTTTGCACTTGCCCTCTTCCATTCTTTGCATTTCCAAGTTAGGTTTTTCTCCTCCACGAAGATGAGGTGCAACATATTTTGTGTTATCCGTGTTCACAGCTTGGCAAAATCTTCGTCTTGAATAAACTCTTTCACCTTTTGGCCACTGCATCTTTTCGTGCTTCTTTTCAGCGTCTTTTGCCTTCTATCTTGCTACTTCTATAGAAGTGATGTCATGAAGCGCAAGCTCAGCCTGGATATGGGGTTTAAGTCTTGTGTTGTTAAAATTGGCAACTAGGGTCAAACTCCATGTGGGTCATCTTATTAATGGAAGCTGATATTTTTCTTGGATCCCTCTCATCGAGAGGTGTAGGATTGATCTAAAGATCATCCGATTCCAATAAGTATTCATGGAGATATGAATTTATTTGTGTTATGGGACAATTCGTCAAGGTCGACCAGCAACCAAATAAACCCCACTTGTGCTCAACGTTTTAGTATAAATAGAGGTGGCCTTCAAGTCATTTCAACACACTCAGGATCTCTTCCTCTCTACTTGTTTTTTGGTTTTAGTAGTAGGAAAGATTCTAAGGGATAACGCTGCCCTAATCTAGAGGGCAGAAGCTGGAACTGCTAGAACTGTCGGAACTGCTAGAACTGTCGGAACTGCTGGGAACTGCCGGAACTGCCGGGAATAGCCAAAACTGTCGAGAACAGACGGAACTGCCGAAACAACCGAGAAAGCTGACATAGAGGGCAAAAGCCGGAACTGTTGGGAAAAGCCGACAAAAGCCGAAACTAGTCGGAATTGCCAGGACTGCTGGAACTGCCGGGAACAGCCGAAATTGCCGAAACTGTCGGAACAGCCACAGCATCTGTCTCCGAAGGAGGGCAGCATGCAAGGGACAACTAACTAACATTGGGATAGTTGTATGGTACTTAGCAGCAAATACACCAAGCATGCAATGTTACAGCTAGCATGCAAGGGACAGCTAGCATGCAATAGCAAGCATGCAAAGGGCAACAAGCAAGCAAGATGCAGCCAGCACATAGGTCAGTATGGCAACATGGTGCAGCAATGGCACATAATGCAATACAGTGATGGGTACAGTCATGATTAATGAAGCGTGATGAGATGCAGCGTAGTGATGATGGGTGCAGCATGGTGCAGCGCGGTGAGGTGCAGCATGATGACGAAATGCAGCACAATGATAGGTGAAGGAGTCACCTTGGAGAATCAGTTGAAGCGGCATGTCTTCAACTGATCTCACGTATCATCTTCTGAGAGATGATCTATGCTCTTATCTAGATAAGTCAAAGTGTTGACTTCTGTTGTAAATGTACTATCTCTCTCTCTGTTGAACTATTGAAGAACATATAAGAAGAATTGATCAAGGGTTTCCCCACATTGGGTTTTGTCCCTAGCTAGCGCCACATCTTGTGTCCTGTTGTCTTGGCTTGTCTTCTGCAATTTATGTTTATGTTCTATCTGCAGTTTACTTTAATGCTGATATGATTGCTAATCTGGAAAAGATATTGAGCTAACTGTGAAAATTGAAATAAATTGGTCTAAGCATAGAACATACCTAAAATTAACATGTGTTGTATGACTGAAAGAGACGAGTTTCTAATAATCCAGGTACTCGTGTAGCTAAAGCTTCCCATTCTCGAGTGTATTCATCCACATCTCCTTTTTGTTGTAGTCTGGTGAGTGCCAAGAAGAACTCTTCTTCCTTGACACCTTGGAACCTTTTAAAGATTGCATTTTTAAATTCCTCCAACTAATAGCAAGTGTTGGCTTTTTCTACCACATATACCAATTATATGATTCGCCTTCCATTTGCATGGATGCATGCCTAACCTTTTCATCATCATCGTCAATACCGTAAATCTCGAAATATTCTTTTGCTTTATTGAACCATGCAACACTGCATTTCTCGTTATCGTCAAATTTGGAGAGCTCGAGTTTTTCTTTTCGTTGATATGTAGCTATTGGCGGAGCGAAGAAGGGGTATTGATTTGATAGCGGCATATTTGAGTATTGATTCCAGAGCTGCCTATTTTGAAAATTCGTGTTATTATTTTCTTGATTAGGCATGGAAGATGTCTTTGGAGACTCAAGGTTCGGATGTGAGTCTGATGAGTTTGATGTCTCTACAGAGTCCGGATGTTGAGTAGCTTCATTATTCTGGGGTATTTGATCACATGTAATCTTCAACTTATCGCAAATACAGGTCAACATCACCATTGTTGAGTATGATTTAGATTCACCTTGTTTGAAAGGATTGCATGATCCCTTTTAAATTCGTTATGGTTCTGCTCGAGCTGACTCTCTATCCTCTTCGTTGAGTCCTGGAGTTCCTTGATTTTTTTACTAAAGTCAGCCATTGTCATAGATGACAACATCGAACGGGTATGTGGTGGTGTATATTTATCCAGCTTAACCCTTTTTCTTAACTTAACCCTAATTTTTTCTTTTTTAATATATATAATTATATATTTTTTGAATAATAATAATTATATATATATATATATATATATATATAAATTAAACTATATAATTAGGATATATATAAGTATTAATATATAAACATAAATATATATCAATATTTTAATTATTAAAATTATGAACTAGCAAGCCGATTTAATAAAGGTTATGATTGGAGAGATCGGAAGTGGTGTTGGATAGTCGTGATGCTCGACGGTATGTCGAATGGGAGAGGACAAACTAGTGGCAGGAAGATAATTGGTCGGAAGGATCACGACGTACAAGATGGCCGATATGACACGGAAGACGACAGTGCAGTGGTGGACGTAGACACGACATCCGCGGAACAGTGGACCAGTGAAATGGTGTCAGGGAGAAACAGTGGACCGATGGAATGGTGTCGAGGAGAATTGGCGGCAGAAACACAACAGAAGATGGAAGACGTAAGCTAGGAACAACGGAAGACGGGGAATAGCAGTGTGGTCAATATGATGACAACATAATAGTGAACGATGGACAGGGCACATAATTGTTGAGGTTGATGAACAGGGGTCGAATGGCGGACGAGAGAACTGTGTAACAACTTCCCAAAGGACCACGAGGCTCTAATACCAGATGGAGCAACAATGCTCAGTAATGAACAAAAGCATATATATATATATATATATATATATATATATATATTGAATGATTGAATGATGATTACAATTGTGGGAGGCCCTGGCTTAAATACTGCCTTGGGTGCCTCTTGGTGAATGGGCATGATCAAAGATCTTGCCCTCTGTCTAGTTAACTACTACTTACAGACTTGTTTAATTTTTATATAACAGTAATGAGTGGAGGGGAGTTGAGATATATGGTATCGGGAAAGGGGGCCACACAACCAAAATCAGGGCTTTCCATGAAGCGCGCTTCCTAAGGCTAATAGCCAATAAAGGAAATCCCACGGGACTAGGATTTAGGATTAAACCCCAATTAAGGCAAGGAAACAAGAGTACAGACAAATCCCTTCCTTCTTTCAAGTCTCCCAGTAATCCATGCCCAAGTATGCCTAAGAAAAATAAGCATAAAAACCCAATTACATAATGAAAAATCATACCTTTGGGATTGGATGGCCCACCTTCAAACATACAATCATGACAGATGAGCGGGGTACACAATGGTTGGCTTAGGTGGTGGAGAAAAGTAGCAACATGTGTACATTTGACCACGTTCAAAAAGAAATAGACAACTCCCCAATTATCAATGATTGGAGATTTACACAGTTATTCATGTTGTTAAGAATATCCAGAAGAGAACTGCGTAGAGGATTAAATCCGTCAATGGAGATTTCCACAGTTATTCATGTTATTAATAAACTCCCCAAATGAACTAGGAAATAACATATAATATTTTATGGCTGGGTGGCTAAGGGAACACCATATAATATCTCATGCCTCCACATATATACACCGACCCCTTCTCATATCCTTTAATTTGGTTATAAATGGCAGCTCCATATAAGTGACGTACACACCCTCCTTAAGTCATCAGACAAAATGAGGAAACAGTTGCCCCATTTAGGATGTATCTTTTTGTAAAAGGGATCCGTACAAGGCTTTCAGCCTTGCTCTTTTTGAATTTACAAATGTAATATCATTCCAGAGGAGGACCAGAAAATGTGCAAAGCATATGCAGAATGTACTTTTCTCATGAGTGACCACAAATGAATCACATTTGATAAGTTATTAGATCAAATTTCTTTGTCCCACATGTGAGACATAGCATAATATCAAACATTTTACATACCGTCAACCTGCACGTGGCTTTTAGTTGAGAAATCAAGATGGGAATTGATAGAGTGCGGATGAATAATGTTGTCCCTACTATAGATGCCCACCTGGAACAAAAACAAAAATATCAGCAACTGTGTACACTATAAAGATATCAGCATTTTAACAATATAAATGAAGTTGTGCTTCCTTGGAAAAAGCAAGACAAAAATATTCATCACAACGCTAGGGAAAAACATTACTATAAACCTTCCCAGTGGGAAAATCCACAGACAATGGAAGTAATGAACTAATGGGAGTTCAAGGCATCTGACAAAATAAAGAAGTATAAGTCATTCAAACAAAACTATTGAAGTTAACCACAAATATAAAGAGTTAGAGACAGAAGAGGATACCAAAGATGTTAAGAAAGTTGGATAAGGTAAAGGAGATGAGATAAGGTCAGTGTATTAATGTCCAATAAATGACAAAATGCAGGTCACCAGGACTGTTCAGTACATCTGTGGCAATACAAAGTGGGAGCGCAAAATGACACTCCAATAAAAACAAGGAACAAGGACAATCTCTAAGATGCCGCAGTGCCAATTTCTTTCTTGTGCAGCCTATTCCACAATGCCTGTTTCTTTCTTGTGCAGCCTACGCCGCAGTGCCCGTTGATTTCTTGTGCAGCCTATGCTTTCATTCGGGATTTTGCTGTACTCACTTGATGACTCTAACAAGGGCGTTCAGTTTTGAGCATGCCACATCCCTTCTGAGGATATAGAACCATATGTAAAGACGGATGCAGTAAAAAGCTCCCATCATCAGTATTTATGCTGTTCATGCTTTGGCAAGTTTTGCAAATGATATTGAAAATCTGAGCATTATCAGTGAAGCTTTCGTTTCCAAGCAAAATGCTGTGTGCGCAAAGCTGCTTACCTTGTTTTAGCAAATAAATTTTTCCTTCAAAGCCTCAGTGGCAAGTTTTGTGCTACAATTCTTTGAAGGGGACTGGCAGACAAAGTGCCAGCTGTCAAAATAGAATGTATATTGCTTGATTGACACATTTCAAAGAAAATATATCCACTTCTTGATGTCAAACAATACCAACAGAGCCAATTCAAGCGTCATCTCACAGTCAATCTTGAAGTTCAATTTTTAACACTGGGAACTTGCAAATGGCTTTTTTTGTGAGCTTACCTATACATTTATTTGAATTGAATTGTAAACGGGCGTAATTTCGATAGAAGCCAACACCCTCATCGAATTGGCCACATGGAGGATCAGAGTTTTTGATCTTCATCCTTGTGAGCATTGTGGAAATATTTTGACTTCTCACCCTGTCTCTAACAGAAGAATAAAACCAGTGATTAGTAGTCAAGCTTCTAGTTTTGAATCTCTAGCAATCAAGCATGTACAAATGAGCCTGAGCCACAGCTAGAACTATAGCCAACAATCAAAATGTCAAGCAAAAGTCAAAGTTGTTAACAGAGTCAAAGCCATGAACATGATTCAGTTCGCAGTCATCTTCAAATTGCCATCTGTAAGCACTTCTAGTTCGTAGAAGAAATCAACTTCCACCCAAATCAGGAAATGTTTCGGGAGCTGTTGAGCCTTAGAGCCAAGTTCCAATAGTTTGTGGTCATCTTCAAACCATCATCAATTTGCGGTCATCTTCAAATCACCATTTGCAAGCACTTCCAATCAGCAGGAGACATCAACTTCCAACCAATTTTGGAAATGTTCCAGGAACTATTGAGCCTTAGAGCTGAGTTCCAAACTTGGTGTTAGACTCACATAAATAAAACATAGATTTATGATAAGTTTAAGATGCTTTTTTATTCAAATGATACACATATTAATACATTTCTTTGGCCCTTGGCTTCATCTTCAAAGAGGTCCTTTGGACCCCCAACACCTATTCATATTTCCTCGAGGCTCTTCATATTCCTTCTCAAGTGAATATGACAAATTCATATAATCCATGAGAAGTACATTTCCAACATTCCCCCACTTAACCGGAACGGGTGTATGTAATTCCAAGATGTTGGAAAATTTAACTAGGTTCAGTCTTCATAACTATCTTTGTACTTGTATCAATATATATTTCTTGTAAAAAGCAAAAAGAAGAAAAAGAAAATTATTATTATTATGATTATTATTACTTTTCTAGTCAAGCATGTTCTTCATGCTTCTAGGGTTTATTGAGTCTAAAAGAAAATTTATCATGTGTCAAAGTCCCATTTGGACGATTTTATATCAAAAGAAAATTATTATTTTTGGGTTTAAAAGAGTCATTTTGACCCCCAAGACCAAGTCGGCCCTGCCAAGAGAAGTCGGCCTAGAAGAGCCCTGATTCGACCACATCGATGGCTATAAAAGAAAGAGACTTCGTCCCCATTTGCACACTCACTCACGCAAGTTCGATCTCTAAACAAGAAGAAGAAGAGAAATAGCAGAAGTCAAAGAAGGAAGAGCAAGGGGTCAAAGGAGAGAGAAAAAGCCAAAAAAAATGTTTTCTGCCCACAAATGCAAGAGTTCTGGGGTAATTTTGCGAGCTACAGGTCTGAAGTTGCAGGTCTGAACTGCAGATGTGAGTTGCAGGGCCGAAATTCAGAGTTTGACCAGATTTGTTGAAGTTTGACCAACGTTGACTTTGACTTTTTGAGGAAGGTCTTGTAGGAGGGCTGACTTGGGGCTTGTGGAGGTCTTGGTCTTGGTCTTGGTCTTGGTCTTGGTCTTTGGGTCTTGGATGTCTCACTTTGATCTGATTCTATAAGAAGAGAAGATTTGACTGGGTTTTCCCCTTTGTGGGGTTTTGCCCTAGCTTGGAGCCTATATCTTGTGTTCTTTGTGTTCTTGTGATCTTCATGCATTTTATGTTTTGGTAATTGCTTGATGAAGAAGATATAATAAAGTAATAAAAGCCAACAAATTCTCACAAGTAATTATCAAGTAAGAGGAATCAACCCTAATCTACAACTACATTGATTTCTCAACATGGTATCAAAGCTAAGGTGAAGGAAGGAAGTTTGAAGATCACATCCTTGTTGGCACTCTTGTTGGAAGACATTCTTGAAGCAATTATATATTCTCTCTCTCCCTCTCCAATGGCAAGCTATATGAAGAAAGGCCTCAAGACTCTTAGGAGTCTCCTTGAAACTATCAAAGGTTGCATCATGAAGTTCATCTCCAAGCTATCTAAAGATGTCATGGATGGAAGTCTCTTTTTTGCTCTTACAGGTACTTTTGAGGATGATAGTATATGGGTAATTGACAGTGGAGCCTCAAGACATATGATAGGGGAATGTGGACAACTCCAAACTTTATCAAAAGGAATCTCTTCTCATTTAGTTGAACTTGGAGACAAAAAGAGCTACTCAGTCAAAGGAATTGGATCTACTTCTTTGGAGTTGGAAACCAGTGGAAGCATTCATCTCAACAATATACTCTATGTTCCAGGTTTGAAAAAGAACTTGCTTTCTATTTCTTGCTTAGAAGATAAAGGTGATAGGGTTGCATTTGTTGATGGCAAGGTTATTGTATGGGGTAAGGGATCTAGTATTGAAAATGCTAAGACTATTGGGATTCGTGAGGGAGGTTGTATAGACTTCTAACACCTCTTCCTCAAGCTCTAGTGCATTTAGATATTAACCCTTGTGAACTATGGCATAGAAGGTATGGTCACCTTCATTATAAGATATTGCCATCATTGAATCATATGGTCACTAGTATCCCTAAATTGAAGGAAGAACATGGAGGAGTCTGTAAGGGGTGTGCTCTAGGCAAGAATGTGAAGAAACCTTTTGCAAGCAGTGACACAAGATCCAAGGAGATTTTGGATATCATACACTCTGATGTTTGCAAACCCATGGTCGAGAAGTCTCTTGGAGGTTACCTCCTCAAGTCTAAGGATTAGGTATTTGAGAAATTTCAAGAGTTCAAGGCAGAAGTGGAAAATCTGACAGAAAGGAAGATAAAATCCCTAAGATCTGATAATGGTGGAGAATATACTTCCAAAGAACTTCTAGGCTTTTGCAATTAGGCGGGAATTAAGAGGGAGCTAATTGTTCCCTACAACCCTCAACAGAATGGTGTGGCTGAAAGAAAGAACCGATCCATTGAAGAATGTGTTAGAGCCATGCTACATGACCAAGACCTTCCCAAGTTCTTATGGGGAGAAGCATCTGTAACAGCAGTATATATACAAAATTGAAGCCCTCATAGAATTCTTAATGGTATGACCCCAGAAGAAGCGTTTACAGGAAAGAAGCCAAGTGTTGATCATCTCTGAATATTTGGATGTCTCGTATACATTCACATTCCCAAGGACAAAAGGAAGAAATTGGACCCTACAAGTACAAAAGGCATCTTTGTTGGATATAGTACTTCATCAAAAGCATATAGAGTCTACATCAAGGAAGATCGTTGTATTGAAGTAAGTAGAGATGTCATCTTCGATGAGAATATTGCATACAAGAAGTCTAAAGACATTCCCATTGATTATGATGAAGAAGAAGTACCCATCTTTGAAGAAATCTCAGGGCATGACAATAATCAAGAACCTACAACCAATCATGAAGATGTTGAAGGGCCAAGTGAGCCCGTGCAGTAAGTAATCATTCCAAAAACTTGAAAGAGGCCAACTTGGTTAAGGAAAACTCTACAAAAAGTCGAAATACATTCAACAACAAAGGGAACTTTCAAAGAAAGCAAGAATCCTAAAAGATATTCAAGTTATGCAACTTACATGACTAAACTTATTGAAGCAGAACCTACCACTTATGAGAAGGTAGTCAAACATCAAGAATGGAAGAATGCAATGCAAGAGTACCAATCTATAATGAAGAATGATGTTTGGGAAATTGATCCTAGACCTAGAGACAAACCTGTTGTCACCTCCAAATGGGTACACAAGATCAAACATGCAATTGATGGGAGCATTGACAAGTATAATGCAAGGTTTGTGGCAAGAGGTTTTTCTCAAAAGGAAGGAATCCATTATGAAGAAACATTTGCTCCTACAGCTGGATATACAACCATTAGATCACTTATCTCTTTGGTTGCTACTATGGGATGGAACATTCATCAAATGGATGTTAAAACAACTTTTCTAGAATGGGACAATTGATGAGGAAGTTTATATTGAGCAGCCTCAGGGATTCAAAGTCCATGATAAGGAGACACATGTATGCAAGTTAAAGAAGGCTCTATATGGCTTGAAGCAAGCACCTAGAGCTTGGTACGCAAGGATGGATGCATATCTACTAAGACTTGGTTTCATCAAAAGTTCTGCAAATCCTAATCTCTACATCAAGGTGGTAAAGAATGAACCTGTGATCATACTACTATATGTGGATGACCTACTAGTTACAGGTGTAAAGCATCGTATTCAAGAATGCAAGAAGTAGTTGGTAGCTGAATTTGACATGAAGGATCTTGGGCTAATGCACTACTACTTGGGATTAGAAGTATGGCAGAAACCTGGTGAGATCTATCTTGGTGAAGGGAAATATGTGATCAAGATATTGCAGAAGTTTGGCATTATGGAGAGTAAACCGATGACAACACCAATGATCACTAATTTGAAGAAGTTGAGAAGTGCAAATTCAAGCCTTGTTGATCCAACATCTTATAGACAGTTGATTGGCTCCTTGATGTATCTTGTGAACACCAGGCCTGACATATGTTTTGCAGTAAACATTTTTAGTCAATTCCAGATGGAGCCAAGAAATGATCATTGGATAGCAGCTAAACATATTCTGAGATATCTTCATGGAACTAAAAATCACTACTTGATACATGCTAATAATGAGATAGAGTTATTGGGCTATACAGATTTAAATTGGGGAGGCAGTGAGACAGAGGGAAGAAACATTACTGGTGAACGTTTTAGTTTGGGATCGTCTATGATCTCATGGATGAGCAAGAAACAAGATTCAATTGCATTGAGTAGTGTTGAAGTCGAATATATTGCAACTAGTGAAGCTGGTAGAGAAGTTGTTTGGCTTAGAAAGTTGCTATCAGATTTGTTTGAAGGACCATTGGACCCTACCATTATACAGTGTGACAACCAGAGTTGTATAAGGTTGACAAAGGACCCAGTTTTTCATGCTAGGACAAAGCATATTAATAATAAGTATCACTATATTCAAAGTTTGGTACAGGATGGGGTCGTGAAGCTACAGTATATCTCAACAGAAAAACAAGTAGCTGATATATTGACGAAGTATCTTCTAAATAAGAAGCTTGAGTACTTGAAAACAAGCTTCAATTGTAGATATCTCCTCCCTGGTTGAATGGGAGTGATGAGGGACACCGTAATCTCCACTAGGCCAAGACTAACAGTTGTAAATCTAGTGAAGTGGTAGGGAAAATGGAGGATTGGATAAACATTTGAGACTGTTACTTCTTGAGGATTGGGAATCCAAGATAGAAGTAGTGTCCAAGACCGATATTCTTTGAGGATGAGGTAGGGCATCCAAGATAAGAGTGGTCGAAGAGGAACAATATTCTTTGAGGATTGGGAATCCAAGATAAGAATAGTCTTGGAAGGACATCCCTGGTGAACATCTAGATGGGGTATGTGCCTTGAGAGGTTGTGGTGATGGTGTCCATATGTATGCCTCTCAGCATTGTGCTCTAATCTAGTGGAGAGTTAGAGCTTGTCAGTCAAGGCATTGCTAAAGATTGAAAATGTTGGTTATGATTTTGATGCTTGAAGATGGCTTATCAATTAGACTCTTCTTATGAGAATATTTCAATTTGAGTATCCTTGTACCCTGTTGTAGAATTATGAATACCTCCCTAGTTAAGAGGGAGTGTTGGAAAATGTAACTAGGTTCGGTCTTCATAATTATCTTTGTACTTGTATCAATATATATTTCTTGTAAAAAGCAAAAAGAAGAAAAAGAAAATTATTATTATTATTATTTTTCTAGTCAAGCATGTTCTTCATGCTTCTAGGGTTTATTGAGTCAAGAAGAAAATTTATCATGTGTCAAAGTCCCATTTGGACTATTTTGTATCAAAAGAAAAAATTTATTTTTGAGTTTAAAAGAGTCATTTTGACCCCCAAGACCAAGTCGGCCCTGCCAAGAGAAGTCGGCCTAGAAGAGGCCCAATTCAACCACATGGATGGCTATAAAAGGAAGAGACTTCATCCTCATTTGCACACTCACTCACTCAAGTTCGATCTTTGAACAAGAAGAAGAAGAAAAATAGCAAAAGTCAAAGAAGAAAGAGCAAGAAGTCAAAGGAGAGAGAAAAAGCTGAAATTTCTTGTTTTTTGCCCACACGTGCAAGAGTTCCAGGTAATATGTGTGTAACAAACTTAGACCCTTAGGACCTTGTTACTAAAGAAGTCACTCTAGAGTGGTTTTTTTCACTTGACTAATTATTTTTGCTTTTCAACGATAAATAATTAATCGAGCTTTTTCACTCATAACCTCCAAAGTTGGAGTGTGTCTTAATAATTGGGCCTTGAGTGGTTTTCAAAGTCTAGGATCAATGCATATTACCATGCTAGGCATTTCCCAGAGTCTCACTGAATTTGACTAGGTATTTCTAGGATTTTTTTAATAATCAAAAATTTCTGGTAGAATGGGAATTTTTAATTAAATTTGTATGTAATAATTAAAAAGTGGCACTAGGAAATGTTGTATGGTATGTGAGTACTCGAAGTACCAACATTATCCTAGTACCCACTTTGGGGTGCAAAAAATAAATATTTCCTCACCAAAATTTACTTTTACTCAAAAGTGAGGAAATAAGACAAGGAAATTGAAAAATTAATAACCCAGGGACACATTAAAAACATGATCCCAGTCAAAGAAGGTCTCCATCACTCAAGTCAAGTGACAAGGCAAATAAAGTCAAGGGCTAACATGGAAGCCACTCAAGCATCACTAGTTAAGGGATCTAGTGACTCTCCATCACCACAAGTTGGTTGCCCGTTATGTGGACCAGTTATGTGGGACGAATTCCCCAAGGGGGGTCGAGTTTCCTTGTTGTGGTGAGCCAATTAAAGGGGAAGTTAAGTAGGAGTGAGGGGAGTTAACTCCAACCTTACTGCCCCTCCATATACACTTGTCCCTTAACTGTACTACATTGCCAGTTAAGAGGATCCACGCACAACACCTAAAGCTTACACGCAGGCAACCTTTGAGGATAAGTGTAGCACTCTTGAAGAGAGTTGGGATATGGCTGAGTTATATGGCATGATCATGAGAGGTTCACTCCCCATACGCCACTTAACTCCTACACTTGTCCCACATAGCAATAGGTTTAGCCTGGTGAAAAAATACGATTTCCCTCACACAATCTTGCTACAGCCAATACGCTACCACCTATAGAAGTCTTCAGTCGCTTATGGAATTTGACCTGCATTGGGATTGCCATCAAGAAGACACTTGTAGCTTGAGCTTAGAAAATTGTTGGCAAATTGGTTTTGTACTTTTCATATCATTCATCAATAAACAAAGACTTTGGAGGTGTAATGGTGTCAAGTCTTGTGTGGTATTCTTGAGCATTTGAGGTAACTTGTACTTGTTCATATGTTTAATTGCTTTCAATTTTGTAGCCTAGGCCCTAGCTAGGGCCAGTATTGTCTAAGGAGAAGGCCATAAGTGTTTATTGCCTTCTTGGTTTACTTACATTCTAGGTTTGATTATTACATGCAATTCTTGATTGAATTGCATGTTTAATCTTGTCATTGTGTAAGTAACCACCTAAGCTACTAATGTTGTATTGCAAGATCTCTTTCAGTGTGATACAGGTTACTCTCAAGCTTGGAGTTGGGGCCATTCTCAGTTGAATCAACCATCTTCAAGCCACTTGCAAAAGCACTAGTCTCACCACACCAACCGATTCTCCAAAGGGCTTCAAAAAGGGATATCAAGGATCCCCAAATCTCTTCTTTCTTCCCCCATGTAAATATCAAAGCTTCTTGGTTACCTTTTGACTGTTTTACATCATTATATCGAGCATCTAAGGATTTATTTGAAATGTGGTCCTAACAGCAGTAGATGTGCTAAGAAAAGACCAAGTCCTTTTGGCCTTTCCATGGCCAAATAGAGTAGGAACTTATAGCTCTAGTCATAGAAGTTTTTACTTAGTACTTTTGACTAACACATGCTAGTAGTTGTAAAGAGTTTTTTTTTATCATATTCTAACTTCATTTGCTTGTTGGTTTTTAGCAAGCCCTCGCCATAACAAGGGGAGAAGCTGGTGAATTTCGTCCAAGATTGAGCATTTCAAGCACCTAAAGAAGACATACAACCTCCTACCTTGTAAAAACCAATAAATTCACCATTGTAACCTCTTCAAGAGCTTCTTGATCCCTTTAATCTTTCAAGGGATCAATTTGTAACTCCTCCAATTACTCTCACTCCCTTTATTCACAAGGGAGTACTTCTTCTTCTCTTGATTTGATCCCTCTATTCACAAGAGGTAGGGGATTTCCCCCGTAAGCATCCCTCATCCCCATTTGGGGATCTTCTTGTGGTTGTCTCTTTTTTTGGTTGCTTTTGTGGTTGGATTTAAAATTAACTTAGAGTAGATAATCACATCATAACATTAGAGTAGGTTGCAAATTTCCTTCATTTCATGCAATCTAGCTTAGTTTCTATTTCATTCCAACAATCTAATTGCGATCTAGTTTAGTTTCTTTTCCATTTCATTGAAGCAATCTAGAGTAGTTTTCCTTTCTTGTTTTAGATTAGATCTAATTTCATTTTTGCAAAGAGTAATAAACCTCTAGCAAGTTCCAATGGCTTGCTGGTTGAAGTAGATTAACTAGGGACCCTTCCACTTCTATGTCTTCTTATTCTGAGACTGGGGGAAACCGGTAAACGCTTGACTTGAGAAGTAAGACTTTGGGCTTGTTCCCTTAGTGTTGGACCTCCTTGCAAGCAGGCTGACTTGTGGGCTCTCAGGGGTACTCATTGAAGCCTAAGCTTCCCCCTGTGGGATCCCCTTGCAACTTTCCTCGACCTAACAAGGATAAGGCCTAAAGAGGAAGCTAATCTTCAATTAGTTTTAATTCTTGCAACACTTAGCATGTTGTGCACGCACACACGAAATTAACTTAAATCAAAGTGGAAATCTAACCTTAATTAAAATCAACCAAGTACACTCTCCATCACATTTCATTTTCAGCATCTTGTACTTGATCAGTATCTTATTGCCTCTTTACATTTCAAGCTTATTTACTTTGGGAAATTATCATTTTCAATTTCAAGTACATTTCAATTCAAGCACTTGATTTTCCAAGTACCTTATTTTCCAGCAATTTACATTTCAAGTACTTTACTTCAAGCATCTACTTATACAAGCACTCTTTTGGCACTGGTCTTATTGGTCATATATTTTGCTTATCAAGTACTTCATTCATTTTCTTATCACTGTTACATCTATGGTTTATGAATGATTCATGATGCTTATGGTTATTTACTTGTGAATGCTTTGAAGTATATGCTATGGTTCATTTTGTTGATGGTGGAATTGTATCTTGTCTAATTTCCTTTAACTCCTAGAACTTGATTTACTTTTCTTAGTTTAATCAAGCCTTAGTTTATTTTGTCTCATAGGGTTCACTGCCCTTGGCTTCCCCCCTTGGCTTCGGTAGGAGTTAACCCAGACGGAGGAGTTGAGATTTGAGTGGAAGCTGCTCAACTCAAGACTTGCCCCCAAGGCCACACCAAATGGAGTTAAAGATTTTCTCCATGTTAACCCAGATGCGGATTTAGGCAGCAACCGGTAGGGTTCACTTGCTGGTTGTCATTCACGCATCAATTTTAGCGAGTTATTTATTGGGGAAAAGTAGTGCAATTGTCAGATCTAACCCCCACCTTGATCCAAGTTTAGATTTTCTCCATTTTACACTTGTATCTAGCCTTTTGGTTGCAGATCTACAAGTTTGGAGGGTTTTTTCCTTGTTGGACCTTTGTTTTCCATCCACTATAAACAATTTCTACAAGCTTACGAGTGAGTATTTTATACTAGAGCTTGGTGTTTTCAGCTCTACATTTATTTATAGTCACATTTTTTTACATTCAAGTTGAGTTTCTTTCATTTTCCAGCTGTCACAATTGCTAAATAAGTTCCAGGAAAATTTATGGATAAATAGACATAACATAAAAATCTGAAAATCAATTTCCAGCTACCAAGAAATTGAATTTTCAAACAAATTTTAATAGAGAGGAGGAGGCCCTTAAAGCCTCTGTAATCAACCTCTATCCATCCCACACTTTGGAGTAACTGCCTAGAGGTATTTTGACATAGTGGGTTGGCTGATAAACATAAAATAGGTTGTTGTCCCTATACTTTCACACATACTTTACAGTGTTTCATACGGGACAAGTTATTCTCAGTTGTAACTAATAAAAAAAAATCATTTTGTTAGGATAAATTTAGTAGACCAAAATCAATAAGTCATATGCCATATCTTTATTTTGGCCACTAACATCTATTGTTAGAAATTTGCATTGTTTTAGCACTATTTTACGCAGGACAGTAGACATAATGAAAACACCTCTACTCCATTGATTCCACATAATGCATTGAAATTTGAAAATCTATCGGAGTTGTTGGGGGGTATTTAGGGACTCTTCCTTTGGCTATTTAGGGGGTGTTGGGCCTAAATAGTGGGGGCTTGGACCGAGGTGACAATGGGTCCCTGCCCTGTTTGTGTCCACCTAACAAGATTGTCAAGACCTTAGTAGTCGTGCTAAAAAAATCAATAACAAAGACAACTGCAGAGAAAAGTGCCTAGTCAAAACCACACGATGAGAAAGAAGACAAGTAGATTGCAAAGAGAGATGGCTAACCAGACCTAAGTGAGGAGGACTAATGGAATGTAGAGTAGAATGACAAAGAAACAGTGACCAAAAAAAGAGACCAGCAGATCTCAGGTATATCTAGGTAATATGGCAAAGAAATAGTCCTGAATGAAGGAAGTTACACCAGCTCTGATATCACCATTAGAATCATGCAAATAAGGCATAGATTGATGATAAGCGTGAGATGCTTATTCAAATGATACACATATTAATACATTTATTTGGCCCTTGGATTCATCTTCCAAGAGGTCCTCTGGACTCCCTAAGGCTCTTCATATTCCTTAAGTGAATATGACAAATTCACATAATTCATGAGGATTATGCTTCCAACAGGTGGTAAGCCTTAAGCCACCATTTAGTGGAAGACTTTAGCTTCTGCTAGCCATTGGGTTTGAAGTCATCCCAAAACAACCATATTCAAAGAGTACATTCAGCCATTGGCAGCTGACCTTATCTCTCTACTTGGACTCACAAGAACCCTTCGGAATAAGGGGGGAAATGTTGGTCACCTAATCTATTGAGGTCTGGAATATGAGCCATCATCGGGAGTCCAAGAAACTTAGAAGATGAATCCAACAGTCTACCCATGTATTTATATGTCTATCATTTTAATGATAATGCAACTCACGCATATCTTCATTCCTAGTGTGCAGTCTAACAATGTGCACTAATATATGTTGAAGGGTTTACTCAAAATACCATCCACAAATGTGGGGAAGCATCATTTGGTTATTCCCACAATCTTTTCATAGGGAGAAAAAGATAGGATAGTTTTATCAATGTCCAACAAATGACTATAAATAGGATAATAGTACCACTAAGTACAATAATATCAATAAACTTTGGTAGTCGCAAGACTAATCATAAATTAAAACAAAAACAAATATAGTCTCTACAAGCAAGAAATAACATTGGGAAGAATTAGAGTGATACATAGATCACGAAGGGCTAAAAGCCAAACTCCCTAGAGGAATGTCTAGAAAGAGGCTTCAAGGGGAGGGGAAAAAGTCTCAATTCTTCGTGCACCTATCACCTAAAAAGAAGCACAAAACATTGTTATCCTATAGTTCATCAACCTTTGTGTGTCTCTCCTAGCATCCAAGGTCATATAGGAAAAAATCATGATAAATATTGTCTAAAAAAGCTATAAGCACTATTCTGGAGAGTGTCTCGCCATCTCAAGAAAGCAGGATTTCAATGAGGTTAAGATGCAAAGGACATGTCAGAAAGGCAATACATGTCCCAAGATTTGAATAAGCAACTCCACATGGGTTTTGTTAGCGAAGGAACACCCCAAGGTCTCACAGATGTGGCCCCTACTGGAATGGTGTTGTTATTTGTTTGTCTTTTGGTGCCCTTTCTTAGTCAAGCACCAAAAATAAGGACGAGATCGTCCTAGTAGTGTATTGTGAGGTTATGGACGAACCAGTGTTGCACAAAGTGCGGATGAAGCAGGTGTTTTTTCTTGAAACGAAGTGTCGTTTTCCAAAAATCCTTGGAGGTGAAGCATCCTAGCAACATCTATTTTGCGTTTATATTAAAAAAGAAAAAAGAAAAAAAAACATCCAAAATGCCAAATTAGTTGCACAATATATGAAAGCATGCATACTTGTACATAAATCAAAATAGAAATGGCATCCATAGTAGATTAATGATTAATTATTCGAGCATCAACCATCTAGAATCTAGATTCTATCAATTTCAAACAAACATTCATATAATAGAAAGTAGACCATTACCTTATGGAATGAAATAGGTTATCTAGCAACTATCAATAATAACACAACCAAATAGTTATGTTTACAAAATAGACCATCTACACACCGAAGTATGAAGACCAAAAGGTGTAGAACAATACATTGAGCTAGTTGCTCTACTAAAGAAGTGTTCACCAATTGTGAAAGCACCCATGTTGCCAAATGTTGTAGTTGTGGGGTAGCACCGCCATTCATGTTCCACCACTCCTTCACAAACAATATTCCACCATTACTTATATTGAGATCCTCATCACTAACATCATCCTTCATTCTTCTTCTCTTGACTAGCCTTTGCTTCTACCTCAAATCTCTAGGGACATTAGTCAACATCGCCCAATTTTGACCAAACAACTTAATACAAGCCTTAAAATATGGTAGAAAAAGTTTAACATGCCTGATCAATGATTTTGGTTTCAATGAAGGGTACTTTTTTGCTAAGGCCATGACAAAGGAGTTCAACAATCAACACCACCAACACTGGAGTGCATATAGTGCTTGGTGCTCTCGATTAAATGCCAATCACATACACACATATGTGATAAAATATAACAAAATAATGCAATCCCATTGATCCTAAAATCCTAAAAACTGTTAAGTCTGTTGAATTTTGAATGGGATATGAAATTCTATTTTCTCCATATGAAGTTCGGTGAGGTTGGAACCACTCTCAAACATCCTAAGTCAATTAATGATAAAGTTAAAAATTTAAGTAAAAGGATGAAAATGAAAGATAGCTGAATGTCACTTTTACTTAAACATTACCATTTGGGAACATCTAGGAAACATATAGGAGCACCTAGGGAGCTTCCAGTAAGCATGATTCTTAGATAGTTGTTCCAAAATTCCAGGCACCGTGCAAATCTAGCCCAAAGCATGGTTCAGGTTTTTGGAATCACGGTTCCAAGGGCGCTTCAGTCACGATTCCACACAGTGTGTGATTCCAGGGTTCGGTGTGTTGGGAGGGGAGGGATAGTTCCTACAACACTGGGACGAAGCATGGAAGAGTGACGCTCAAGTTCCCCTTTCATGAATAGGGCTAAACACCACTAGTTCAAATATCCAAAAAAGATGGAGAGGGAATTTTGAGACTCCCGAAAGAGGCAATAGAAAATTGTGTTGTTAATATCGCCGAGAAAATATCGCGATATTTTCTTCCTTGAAAATATCACGATATTTTCCAAATATCGCTGATATTTCAGCAAAATATTGTGCTACGAACTCAAATATCGCCGAGCAGACTGGGACGCGGCTAGAAAAGTGATTTTGGTAGATTTATCTACTCATTTTGGTTTCTTAGTCTTGGAGAAGGAAGGGGAAAAGCTTTGTGGTGGTTTTCAAGGAGGGATTGAGGATCAAACAGCCATTATCACCACCAACTAAAAAAAAATTGTGGATCAAAGATTGAAGATCAGTGAGACAAACTTCATTTCTTCCATTAATAGGTATGTTCTTAAAAACCCCTATGTTAATGATTTTTTTCATAGATTTAGGGTTATGCTTGCTTGCCTCTTTGCCTACCAACATTTTGCTTCTTTGTTTTTTTTTCCATTTGCTATGATTTTCATGCCCATGAGCCAATGCAAGGGTTTTCTCCATATTTGGACAACAAGCTTCATTTTTTTTTTAACTTTCTTATGCACCCTCTTATTGCCATTTTTCATTCACATTGCAAATAATGTAGTAAAAAAAATATATTTTTTAAAATGAGGTGGTTATTACTTATTATTTTTTGTGTATGGGTGTTTAATGCCAATTTTTTTTTTTTTTGGTGCCCTAGGTTTGAATTAGTTCACTACAAATATGCCAAAAGCCTTGGACCCATTTTGGGAGTATGGGGAGCCTGATGGTGGGACAAATCGGGCATATCTATCATGCAAATTGTGTGGGACCAAGATGACAGGAGGGGTTACGCAATTGAAATACCATCTGGCTAGACTCCCTGGACATGATGTTGGGCTTTGTACGGTTTCTAGTGCGGAGCTTATACAAAAAGCTCTTGAAGCAATTGATGAAAAAGACAAAAAGAAGGAAGAGGCAGAAAGAAACAAGGTTGAACGTGCAGGTAGATCTTTCGGGATATCTTCTTCTGATTTTGAGGTTGAGGGTAGTGGGAGGGGCTCCACAATGTCACCTGCTAGTGCTAATGTTACTGGGAGTGGGAGGTCATCATTTTTTGTTCCACGAACAGGACATGGAGCACAACCTTCCATAAAATCAGTTGTTAAAAAAAAGGAGAAGCAAGAAGCAGATAGAGTTATGGGGAGGTGTCTTTTCTGGAGCGACTTACCTCTCAGCATCACCAAAACCAATCCATTTTGGCAGCCAATGTGTGATGCTATTGTTGTTGTGGTTCCAGGGTACAAAAGTGCTACATATGAGGAGTTGTAGGGGCCAATCCTTCAAGCAGAAAAGCAAGACATGGAAGTGTCTAGATGCACAGTGATGTCTGATGGTTGGACAAATAGGAAGGGTAGGACCCTTCTAAATTTCTTGGTACATTGTCCTAAAGGTACCATGTTTATTAAATCAGTGGATGCACCAGCGCATATAAAAAAGGCAGCAATGATATGTGAGTTGTTAAATGGGTTCATCTGGGAGATCGATGTGTAGAATGTGGTGCAAGTCATAACAGATAATGCAGCGAATTATGTGTCTGTCAGTAGGATGCTTATGGAGAGGCACCGCACATTGCTTTGGACTCCATGTGCAACACATTGTATCGATTGGTTACATGAGGATATGGGGAAACTCTCCTTCATCAAGGAGGTGATTGATATGGCTACGAGCATCCCCAAGTTTATATATAACTATGCTTTTGTTCTTAGCCTCATCAAGAGCTACACTAGAAACAAGGAGTCGCTGCATCCTGCAATCACACGTTTTGCCCAATGTTTTTAAAACCGGAACCGGTGACCGGACCGATCCACCTAATGAGCCGGTTTACCGACCGGAACCGGTCTAACCGGGACTGGTTTGGTCTAAACGAACCGGTTTTAGAAAAATACATTAAATAATTATTTTTTAATGAAAAAAACTATTTTTAAGATAAAAAAGCATGATTCCAAGCCAATAGAGACAAAATATGCAAAGATTGCTCATTTATATACCATGTAAAGGTGAATATATCAAAATGGCACCGAGTGCAATACATATCATCGACAAAATACATAAGCAATGAGGCTCTAAATGGCCTCTAGAGTGCAAAAACAAAGCCTACAAACTATGGGGCCAGTGGCCTACTACAAGACTTCAGTCTAGACTCTACATATATGATAATAGTAATACTATAATAGTGATCAACATTATCACTTGAAGTTGAAACTTCTCATGAGTCTCAGTCATCATGATCAAACTCAGTCGGTTAAGTCTCGACTCCCAAACTTTGCAGTCACAAACTTCTCTATTGGTTCAGTGACTTGAGTCTCAAACTTCTGAAGGTATTCTGCCCTAATATGCCCTATTATTTCATTTGGTGCTCCACATGGCTTTACATGGCCTCCTATCCCAGCCAAGTGTTGCTTGAACATGTTAATACCCCCTCCTTGAATGGATTTTTGGCAATATTTGCAGATCATTTTGCCATCAATCATATCACAATGAGCCCATGCAGTATCTCTGGCTTTTGGAGGCATGATGACTCCCTGGATGGTAGATCATAGAAGTGAGAAGTTTATAGCACATAAAATAAAATTTAATTCATGGACAACAGTCAAATAAGGAATTTTCAAGTGCAAATCCTTACCTGGAAATGCAAACTAGCTTCCTTAGCCTCCTCTTGAAGATGGCAACTCCACTGACAGCTACACACTATCTCCAAAATAGCTCCAACTCCAACTCCAAGATGACTACTTCAGCAAATGCCAAAAACTCAACACTCTCCAAGCTCACAAACACTCCAAAACAGTTGTGTGAGACAAATGAGAGTGAGAGGGGCCTCTTAAAGGCTTGGAGAGGGTGTTTTTGGAGGGAAAACACCCTTAGTTTCCCCCCAAAACCCCTAAAACACAGTCCGCATACACTTTTTGCATTACACGGTGGGCATGCCTCTAACCGGCCGGTTTAGGACAGAACCGGCCGGTTTGATACAAAACCGGCCGGTTAGCACCGGTTTAGGGCAAATTTTAGTGAAATGGGCGATTGAACCGGGTTTTTTTGCCGGTTTAGACCGGCGCCCTTGCTAACCGGCCGGTTAGACCGGTAACCGGTTTTCAAAAACGGTTTTGAAATTGCCACCAACTTTATTACTCTTTAGTCTTTGCTTCAATGCTAATTTGAGTTGACGCAAATGTTTGTTTCTGATGAGTGGAGTGATTGTAGATACAACAGGAGACAGGATGGGAGAGCCATTGCAAAAACGGTGTACACTAACACATTTTGGCAAGGAGTAGAAAAAGTGTGCTCAGTTAGTGAACCTATAATAAAGGTTCTGAGATTGGTAGATAGGGACAAGCCTGCAATGGCTTATTTGTATGAGCCCATGGATAAGGCCAAGGAGGTCATCCGTTCTTATTATGCAAACAAGGGTTTTATTGGGCTTGATAACCATATGATGTTATGGGATGTGATTGATAATCGGTGGACAGGGATGCTTCATCGGCCCATCCATGCAGCAGCACTCTTCCTCCACCTCGCATTTTCATACTAATGCGCCTTTGATTTTAATGGAGAGGTGATGGAAGGGCTCCATTATCCTGATCCTGAGCTTTGTAGCAAAATCAATCGCGAGATACAGTTTTATCAAGATTGTGTTGACCTATTTGGCTTTGATGATGCTATTAGGGAAAGGACCCTCTTCATGCCACGTAAGTGACAAGTCATCACTCATTAGAATTTTCAATTTAGAATTTACTTATTTATAATTCTAGATTTTTAAAATTCAATTATGTAACTTTTATTTGAAAGTTTAATTATGTTTTAAGTTTTTTACTTTTTTATTTCTTTATTTTGTTGTAGATATTTGGTGGCGAAGATATGGTGCAAGGGCGCCAAATTTGCAGAAATTGGCCATAAGAATCCTTAGTCAAACATGTAGCTCTTTAGAGTGTGAGCGCAATTGGAGTGTATTTGAGAAAATACACTCAAAAAAGCGCAACAAGTATAACTTTGAGCTTCAGCCTTCAGTTGAGCAATTACATTTATTGTAATTTTAATTTATGACCCTCAAGTGTCAAGAGTCAAGACTCATTAGTTTTTTTTACACTCTTACAGGTTGGAGTTCTCACGCCTCAATGATTTAGTGTATGTGCATTACAATCTCTGACTTCGAGTGAAGCAAATAGAAACACCAATGGATCCAGATGCCATTTCCTTAGACAATATTGATGTATTGTCTCAATGGAGGGTGGAGTCTGAGGTGCCCATCTTGGAGGAGTCACTTGCATGGTTAGAGCCAGAGGAACCATTAGAACAGGGGCAACAAGAGGAAGAGGAGGAGCAGGAGGAAGAGGAGAAGGAGGAGACTGTGGGAGCATCAGCGTCAGCACCATCTGCTATAGATATAGGAGAGCACAGCTCCATACCCAACAGTCATTATTTGACATTAGGTGCAGGGGCAGGGCCTTCTACTGCTAGGGGTAGGCCTGGCAAATAGCCCATCATGTTTTCCCGTAAAAGGGGGAGAGGGCACTGATCTCAGATAGATAGTTGCTAGTTTTATTTGTTTTGCTACATATAACTCATGATGATGAGATACTTTTATATATGTGATGTTATTTTGTATTGGTTCTCCACATTTGAGTCCTTGATTGGACAATTATCAGGGATCAACAAGATTTGGTATCGCCTTTGATGTATCATTTTTATTTTACATCCACTACATCATATATATCAGTGCTTTCTTCATATTTATGTGCCAATGTGTTTATTTCATGTTGTTATTGCTTTATATGTTTAAAAATCTGAAGAAAAAAATGAATATATTATGCATTTTTTATGTTTGCCAATATTTGCCGATATTTTGTCGATATTTTCGCCGATATTCCCGATAAGATGTTTTTTAGACCCTCAACGATATTTTGTCGATACCGATATTTTCAACATTGATAGAAATATCCCTATATCTCATAGAAAATAGGGTATCGTAAACAAAGTGTCCCTCCATCTTTATCTCCTACATGAAATAGAGTTAGCAAACCTTGTCATCCTATGGAATCTAATGCTTAGCCTCCACTCAAAGCCTATCGTAACCCACTCAAAACTAGCCCAAACGAGCATGTGCATCCAATACCAAAGTGTGTAAGGAGGTTGAACAATAAGGTTGTCTCTCAACTCCATCAAGTGCTCTCCATAGAAGGCCATATTAAGCTTTGACCCAACTTTCTAGTCAAAGAAAGTGGCCTGGATATATTCCCTATATATGTCATCTTTAAGAAGCTCCTACTTAGTTGACAGGAGATATCCAAGGGCACCCAAACAATACCTGATTGGAGGGATGTGGTCCATTGAAATATCAACCAACCGAAGAAGCCTTCAAATATTTTATTCTAATTCTAATGAGTGTAATATTATAGACATGTGGACATATTTCTATTTTTAGGCATACTATATGTGGCAAGCTTCCCCTATCTATTCCAAATATTTGCTACATTTTCCTATTTTTAAGAGGTTGCTACTTTTAGCATGTCTATTTATAATAGGATGATGCGGCAGCCTGATGGGTTGACATGTGGCATCATTGTAAATGGACAAGTGCCAAGAGTTCAAACGAGTCATCAACGAAGTGGCAAAGCGCATGAGTTGACTTGGCAACTAAGGCAATATTTTTTTGCTCCCCTAGATTCTCTCCCCTCCTTTCTCTTCAACTCGTACTTCTCTATTATCTCCTATACCCATTCCTACTCTTCCTCCATTTTCTCTCCCTTTTCCCTATTTTTCCTCCTTATTTCACTCCCTTTTTTCCTCAATAAGAGATTATACCAACTCGACTTCCTAAAATTGGCTAAGTTAAATTTCTAAATATGGTGAGGGAGGAAAATTGGCTAAGGCAAATTTCTAAAGATGGTGAGGAAGGAAACATATGAACTCGAAATTGCTAAAAATACCTTGGGATATTTTTATCACGAGAAATTTACCAATAACACTTCAAGGAAAAATTAGCCATTTTTATGGCCAAATATATTTTTATCACATGAGAACTTGGACATACTTCAATCTAACTCAAGCAAGGGCCACTTAACTTGGTTTTCTTCTACAAAGAGAGCTTAGTTCAACCCACCATGTGCATTGATGACCAATAATAAGGAATTCAACCTCTTCTTCCTCTTGGCACGAATTGAAGGTGAAAATTGTTATAAATACAAGGGAAGGTCAACCTTCCAATTTGAATTGTCTTGAGTAAAACAAGCAGCCTCATTTTCTTATATCCATCATTCTTCTCTCCCTCCCCTAGCTCTTATTCTTTTGTGTCACAACATCATTGTTTTTAAGTTTTGTGATAGTCATCTTGGTGCAACCAACCTTTTGGCTCTTGCGGAATAAAATTCAGTTTTGATCCACTCACTCTGGTTTGTTTGATTCAATGGTATTTTGTGCAATATATTAAGAGTTATTTCAGCTATTTATTTGGGCAATTAGCCACTTAAATACGCTTTCTTCTTACTCTATTTTTCCATATTAAAGGCTGATTTGCAAAGGACCATTCCACACATTAAATTTACAAATTTTTACACACTTGTTTGGCCACTAACTTGCTAGTCAAACAGCCATTATCTTGTTGTTTTTTCTATGATTTATTGCATATTTACTGGTTAGAACAGCAGGAAGAAAGATTTGGGACACCCTGCTAAGGTTGGCAAGCACCAGCCCAAACAAAGAGGAATATTTACTAGTAACACTTAGGGCAGATTTTCCTATATGTTCACTAATTTCTACAGCTGATTTTTCAAAAATTATATCAATTTATAGGGTGTAGAAATTAGTGCTAACACAACCTTAAGACTGAAACTTCACAAGGTTAAGATCAAGAAACCTCTAGTCAAAAGGTGAAATTTCTGAATTGCAATAATGTGTGAATTTGGAGAGATTTCAACATGATATTTGAGCTTTTTGTGGCAAAGATCACTCGTAAGAGGGATCTTGTATTTCAGCTGAAAATTACCTAGGAGAGGTGATTAGCCCTGTTTAAGGTTGTTACCTGTGATACCCTAGTGTGCTTGAGATGAGCACTTGCAACTATGAGAGGTTTTGATAAGTTTCTCTTGTGATGAGAGATGACGGATCTACTATATTTATGGCTGTTATGGATGTATTGCAGCAGGTGTGGTGCATACAAGGACCTCTAATAGATGGCTCATTTGTTCCAAGAATTGCTAGTGATAGGTGGTAAATATATGTGATTATGACTGGTACGGCTTAATTATCAGCAAGTGAGATAATCACAAAGCAATCCAAAAAGTGATTATGATTAATTTGTTGTGGTAGATAGGTTGAAGATCTTCTTTATATTGTATATTTTACAAGATGAAAATGGTGCTGGTCTCTTGCTTGTCCTCTAGCACTATGTCCAGTGTTAGATGGTATGACAATGGACCTCCGAGAGATGTGACATAACTACAAGTCTTTATTTAAGAGTTTTCAATTGCTAGAGGGAGGGATGAATGTGGAGTTTGGTAATGGTGATACTTGTCTTGTGAGAGGAGTTGACTCCATATCTTTTCAAATGCCTCTGGGGGATGTTCTTGAGTTGAGCGATATCTTATTTCATACGTGAATGACTTACTTAACGCAGTTGAATCCCAAAATGATATCCGATATCTTATTTGTTCCTAGTATGAGGAAGAACCTTCTTTCAGTTTCTTGTATGACAAATGTATAGTGGAGAGCTGCTTTTAAGGGATAGCAATGCACCATAGGTGACTGCAGTCTAGTTAACCAAAGGACTTTAGCTAGAGGGGTGTGGCAAGGTAGCCTTGATAGGTTACTTGCCAATCTAATGGCACATGTATATTCCAATGAGAGATTGAAAGAGACTTCTAGTTTTGAGGTTTGAGAGCATATAGGTGCACCCATATCTTCGGTGAGGACAAGTATATCTCCCAAGGGATTAGCTAGTCACATCACATCGGTTTCTTCCATCTATGAATCTTCCAATTGTTCACTAGAGAAGAGGTGTGATACCTTGATGGAGGATGATGCCAACAATGATTTGCAAATGATGAGATCATTGTATAGGGGCAAGGTTGGTGGATTCTCTTATACAAAGGGAGTTTCCCGTGATGTTGCTCTTACTTCAAGATTATCTCAAGATGCCAGAGTTGTCTTAAGTTCAAGTTGTGTTAGTGGCTAGAGTATTGGAGGTACATGAAAAGGATTCTCATGATGACAAGTTTATAATAATATTGCATGGATTGTTACCTATACGACAAGCTTCGTATTCTAGGATCATGGAGTTGACTTGTGCAAATTCCATATTTGCAACTTTGACAGATGTGATTGACTTTTTTTCACCTTATACGGAGATATCTTTATCTTTGTAGGATTAACTGGACAACACACAATGTGGTGTCCAATGATATTGGCCTTTGATGTTGACATCGAGAATGATAGAGCTTAGTAATTATCTT